>CAAKHF010021574.1:9783-27227 GCA_901007745.1 Hippocampus kuda
CATGATGATGAACCAAGTTGAAGATTTAAGATAAGATAAGAGATAAGATATCCTTTATTTGTCCCACACTGGGGAAATTTACAATCCATTATTTACAATGGGGAATAATGGGGAAATTATTATCATCATTATTCCAGAAACCAGCGTGAAAACATTTTCCCTGGCCTTTATAAAAAGTGGAATTGTTAAGCGGCACTTCCAAAACAAACTTCCCTTCGCCGAACATATCCACTTGAAGTCTGAGGCCAGAAAACGCCAAGATAAGCAAACTGAGAAACCAGTCGGGTAGCGCTACATGATTGACAGCCCAACAAAGAGCGACTGAATGTTCACTCTGGATAACATTGATTTTGGGGCAATGTCAGCAAATATTTAGGGCTCTATTTTCGCAGATAGCGCATTTGTTGCCCGGGCACAAACGCCTACGGCTCCTGCGCCTTGTCCTCGGCCGTGAGGGTGGACCGTTCAGTTGCTCTTTTCACATGAGTTGATGAGGGCTTGATTCAATGAGAGGCGAAACTTCATCCAAGACAACGCCAACAGTCAAACTGCTTGATTGATTAAATCCCCGAGTATGTAAACTAGACAACCTCGATCAAGAAAGCTGAATTTCTGGATTCCGCCGACATGACATGTATCACCGCCAGGCCGTCTCGCCGACCCAACTGGAGCCACAACTTGTGGGCTGGAGACCGGAGATGCCATGTGCATTTCTCCCCAGAGCTGGTGGGGCTGTAAGTACGGAAATGTGGTGCACTATACCAAATAAAAAGCACCCGAATAATAAATGGTCTTCTTGGTTGTCCAGGCGTGAACCATTTTGTGACTGTGTTGCCCTTCTTGTCTGCTGCTCAGCAGGGAATCTTCGGACAAGGAGTCCAGGTACGCGATGAACTCTGACAAACTTGGACACTACGTCACGCCAATGTGGAACCCCAGTCCACATGTGGGCTGTCACATCTGAATACAGTGGTACCTCTCCTTACGAATGTCTCTTCAAATGAAATGTTCAAGTTACGAAATGCCTCAACAGGAAAATATCGCCTCTTGTTTCGAAAAATATTTCAAGATACGAAAGATAAAAATCCAGTATGGTCTGCGACTCGCAGCTCCAAGTTTCCTGAACACAACATACTTCTAGCTGCTCTGCCATTGGCTATTACCTAGCCTCTTCCTGGCTTCCCATTGGCTAAGAGGGACCTCTACCGGATGTATCTGTGTATACTGTAGAAAGATAGATAGACAGATAGATATGTGTCTATGTCGCGTCATCGTCATTCGCCCCTCGGGCCATGAGGCGTTCCGTAAATGTGAATCACCCAGAAAAAGTGTTCACCAGTCCGGCGATTGCTCACAATGCTGAT
This sequence comes from Hippocampus kuda, assembly GCA_901007745.1. NCBI lineage: Eukaryota > Metazoa > Chordata > Actinopteri > Syngnathiformes > Syngnathidae > Hippocampus > Hippocampus kuda. The sequence continues at coordinate 11,148 of CAAKHF010021574.1, forward strand.
GTTTGCCTTGGACATTTTCGAAGGATTGTTAAAAGCCGACAGAAGCAAACGTCCTTGGATCAGTTCTTGACAAAATGCCAGGAAAAAAAAAAACACTTCTGAGAGAGAACATGAACTAAAGAGGGCAAAAAACGATGAGGACGCAGTTAAAAGTTAAATGACCATCATTGTTATCCTTTCCTCTATTCTTTGTTTTTTACAATTTGCACAACTCTATAATCTAACTGTAACATGTATTTGTTTCATATCGTGATGCATTTGTATGTTCTAGAAAACATTTATGTCTGAATTTTGGGGGGCTTGGAACAGATTAGGGCATTTACATGGAAAACGCGTCTCTACTTACAAAATTTACTTACAAAAAGAAATTTATTCCAGAACCAATTAATTTCCTAAGTAGAGGTACCACCGTACTGCACGCTGCTTCTAGCACTTCCACTTTGCTCTCTGATAATGAGGCCCCCCCTCAATCTTTGCACACTTCAAACTGTATAATTTACTGTTCAGTCAATAAATTGACTTTAAATTAACTTTAAGTACGGAGCATGATTACTTTTTCCATCTCGATAAGGTCCAGATGCAGGCACCTGAAGGTTCAGAGGGCTTCTGCACCACCTACACCGACTGCTCAACCAGCTACCCTAATGTGATGATGAAGTGGGACGCCTTCTTCCAGGTATGAAGCACATGCGTGACTGCAAGCCTGCATTGTGGTGTGGGGGGTCTCACTTGGTGGTCTCTCTGCATGTCCGAAGGGCCTTAATGCCTCCACAAACGCCCCCCTGCCCGAGAACGAGAAGAAAGATTCCATCCTCGGCCTCTACTGGGATGCCCACATGGCTTCACTGCAAGCTGCCGCAGCCTGCAAAGCCAAGTAAACACTTTTCTTCTTCTGCTCGACATGAGCCGACAAAGCATGGCTTAGACCTACAAAATCATAAATGCTCTTATAACTTGCACTCCTTGCGTGGGTTTTTTTTTTTTTTTTTTTTACTTTCACGACACAAGAACTAATAAATATTATGAAGTCAAACAAGCAAGGCTTTGACGCCATCTTGTGCCATCCAAGAGCATAAGACAGTGAATGGGTGAGTTTTTCAGCAAATAACGGAGCAGAGGTTCCCTGAAAAATCTGCAAGTAGGCAACCCTTGCACACACACTGACTTCGCTTCTGTATTTTTCCCTGGCATGCAGACAGAGCCACTATTCCACCCCTGAGGTGAACTTCGCCTTCAGCTGGCTGAACTCGGCCGAGTATGTGGCCGCTGCCAATTTCCAGTCCACCTTGGAGAAGTCTGCCGTGTTCCTCGCGCCTTTGCCAGGACGCGTGCTCCAGGTTAGGGCTGGGGTGGGGTAGAGTTACTGTCTTCCATTCTTCATGCGATGTAAAACATGAACAATTTTTTTTTTAACTGGGATTTTTTTGCTTGTTTTTCTAATTTGACTTGAAAGGAGGGTGACAAAGCACCCAACATAGCTGACATGACTCCGGAAGAGAACCACATGCTGTCCGTCTTCAGCTGGATGACGTACATGAACACCTTCACAGGTAAGCACTTTCAATCAAAATATATGCAGAGGTGGTTTGCGATATGAATGACCAACGACGTTGTTGCAGGCGGCGCTCTGGTGCGCATGTGGCGCAGCATCATGTGCTCGGCGGCCATGCGAGAGAAGGGCAGAGAGATGCTGGAGCAGCTACTTCTCAATCCCGGTTTTGCCAAAAACACCTTCTTTTCCATCATTACCAGCATGGGCACAAGCTGCTGAGGGGAAGTACGGCCACTGCAACTCAGCTTGCGTGTCATGTGACTATTTCTTTCTTGTATTTAAAAAAAAAAAAACGTGCATCACCCAGATACAAGTACATAATTCTTTTACCAGCCAATGAACATATTAAGTCCTATAAGTGTGTGCTGTTATTATTAACACAATGGAGTTGGCATTACGTCTTCTTTTTTTTTTTTTTTTGGCTTTTCATTTTGTCACATGGAGTCTTCCAAATTTCAATTTAAAACAACAATCTAAAATGTATATCTTTTTAAAGGTAAGACTGTAATCTATGCACTGGACCCTCGTATATTAGCAATTGCAACGTCTTATTCGTTGAAAAGACTTCTTATTAAATGACCATGTGTTGTAGAAAATCATTCATTTTCATTTATGCGAAATATTAGGTTAATATTTGAAACAATGTTATGCCCATTAAAAAGGACAGCAGCAACAACAGTCAAGTTCAATTCCATTACATTTCGGGCTTCCTCATTAGAGCTCCACTTGAAAACGTTTTATCGTCTTACCTTGATTTGTGCGGTCTTTCACTTCACCTGTAATAGTCATCTCATTAGAGGTCGAATTTAATAAAACGTTTATCGTCTTACCTTGACTTGTGCAATCTTTCACTTTACTTGTAAAATTTCTCATTTTATTATTATTATTATTGGAGCTTCAAAAGTCTCTCCGTCTTAAAAAGACGAGAAACTCTCCATGAGTTGTTTTTTGTTCATGCCCCCGCTGTTTAGTCGAAGGAAGCCAAAAAAACGAACTAGCTGGCTAGCTTGCTAGCAAATGTCTGCCTTGAAGAGCGGCATGAACATGAACCTGTGTGCTCTCGTGCGCCCCCTTCAGTGTGAGTGCCAGTTTTACAATTAATATTTTAATGCGACACATTAGAAAGGTACTTCATGAATATATTTATTAACCTTAACTGTATTTTACTTCCTCTTATAATGCAATTATTGTTGGTATTAAAATATATTTCATCGTTTTTTTTATAGTTTATAGTTAATACAAAGTTTAGAGTCCAAATTTCAGTTCTCAGTTTCTGATTTTGAAATTCTTTGTTCTTTGAGTAAAATTAATATCTTCGTTTTAGTGCTCTGCATAACTCCCAAATTGCAAAAAAAAAATAAATAAATAAAACACATTTTGACATTGACTACAGAGCGCTTATTTTCAGAAACAAACCTACATAATACGTTGCTATGCCTTTTCAGTCCCTTGACTTTCTCCCAGAGTGTGTACATTTTTCAATGGCCTTACTTGAGATATTTTTCTTGTAAAAATGTTGTAAAACTTAAAAATATAACAAACTGCTTGTCAGTGTTCACATGTTGCTTTTATTGCAGTCCTTCCTGCTATGCAAATATGATTGCACAGTCACTAAGATAACTGAATTAAAAAGAAAAAAAAAAGTTTTGTTTTCCAATTCAATGCCTTCAAAATGGGTAGAAAATGTCCACTTTTTGCCTTTGTGTTCAAAACAGCGACAAAATAGGATAGATGAAACAAAAGGTGAATAATGAAGAATAATGGAACACAATAGAAGAGAATTTCCGAAACATGTCAACAACGTGAAGGTCACGAGGAAGGTTGTAGGAGAAGCCCTCGCAGCCTCCTCGTTTTTCTTTTTTTGGAGGAAGAAGATGAAGCATCTTGTGGAAGGAGGACGTCACGTCAAGCTCAGCCTCGCCGCAGCTGGTGGAGTTTCTGGGACACGTTCTCCAGCTCAGACTCAATGGCGGCGAGGTTTTCTACCTCGGGGTCCTGATGACATCATAATAACACAGAATGTCAGGAGACAAAACACATGCAACATTTGGCATAGTGCCTTAACGTTTAACAACCTCACAAAATGTCTTCTATTTTTTTTCCCCCACTTGACCTGGTCGCAACGTCTTCATCTTACCTCCGACTTCCTCACGGCACTGCCATCCTCCTCCTCCGGCGTCCTGCGAGCGATCATCTGCAGCTCCTTCTCCTCCGGACTGCGGTTCCTCTTCCTCTTGACCTCCTCTTCCTCCGAGACCTCCTTGGAATGATGGAGGGCTTCTTCCTCCCCCTCTTCCTCCGCACTTCCGGATTTCTTCCCGAGCAGAAAACCTTTGCTCCTCTTCTTCATTCCCTCCTCTTCCTCCTCCTCCTCTTCAGAGACAGTTCGTCTCTTTTCTTCTGATGTCCATACTGAAACGTGAAATGTTCACAGCCTTTAATATGTTTATGATCGTGGAAGTCTCATGTGCAACCTTTTGACCTTTTCCGCAAAATTTACTACTTGGCTTAATGTACGTTCTTTTTCATTTGTGTCAATGGACGGCGTGTCCATCAATGACTTTCGAAGCACTTGGCTTAATCGGACATCATTTTTTTGCCTGTAAAATATGTTACCGGTACCTTTATTGTCCTCTTCTTCACGCTCGTCATCGTCCTCCCTCTTCTCGTCTTCTCCTCCCTTGTCCTCCTCCTCCTCTTTTGACCTCCCTGGTTCCTGGGACACGATGGAGCGCTCACCAGAGCCTCCGAGTGCATTCAGCATGGACCCATCTTAAGGGAAATTCAATTGACTACAATAAAGAGATTGATTTTTGCAGTCACGCCGGTTCTCCGAAAGTGCTTTGGCAGAGATGACTTGCAGCTCTACGTGCCCGTGGAGTGCATTTCAGCAATAGGAAATTGCATTAGGTACGACAATGACTATTATATTGATAGCATGTATTATTCCTTTATGATGTTTTAGTATTAGAATTGTTGCAACGTCAAGGTTAGGTTTAAAAAATAAAAGGCACAGGCAAATAAATCCCAACATTAATTTTCAGGAGCTCACCTGGGACACCGTCTGCATTTTGAGGAGCTGGCATCTCATGATGCGGTGCAATGGCGCCTTCTCCAGGCTGCCGGGTTCTCTCAAAACCACCTGGGCCAAGGATGTCAAACTCATTTTTTGTCCCAATTGAAGCCAATTTGCAATTATTAAAAAAAAACGTACCTTGTGTGGCGACGTCCTGCAGCTCCTTCAGGAAATCGGAGTGTCGAAGGAGTGTCAGGAGGTGGTCGTCTTGGAGGGGCACACACATGCACAGATAAAAGCACATCATGCAACTTCATCTTTCCTTCCTGTTGGGGATTTTTTTTTTTTTTTACCCAGCATGCCATGCACCAACCAATCCATTATCCGCATGGAAGTACGCCAAGCAGTCCTCGCACCAGAGCACAGCCATCATTACTCAAATCAACTCGAGAGTGACGACGCATGATCGGGGCAGTGAGGACATATACCTCACCTCAAGTGGATACCCCAATCTACATTTTATATTTCATACAGAGTAGTATGAAATACATCTAGATTTTCCTCAATAGTAGCCAACTATTGTGCGCATTTGGTTTAATAGGTCAACTTTTTCAGGCACAATGGCAAATATTTTACCCCTTAACGTTGCGATTATCATTCAGTTTTGTCAAAATATATATTTTAAATAAATTATGAGATGAATAATTGTATATTTATTATAATAATGAAGTCATTTATTTTTGCCAACATATGCTAATTTAATTATAAATTGCGAATGTAAATTGTGGCACAAATATTTGGAGTGACTACGGACAAAGAAGAAGCCAACCAAAAGATGATTCAATAACACGCTAAAGAAAACCATGATGATCCATCTTACGGAGTTTTATCAGAATTAATAAACAGACAATAAAATAAAATACCAGTTCTGAGTGTGTGCAGACATTCCTGGCTGACAGGGAGATGGCGTGGCCTGGACAGCACATCCACGAGTGCCTCCACCACGCATTTCATCACCTAAAGGAGACACAAAAATGTTTAATCCATGCATGAAAATAAATACTCATAGAGTGAAAGTGTATGTGTGTGTGTGTGGAAAGGTCCAATCTGGTTAATTGTTCTCCCTTTAATACAGAGATCACCCCCAGCGGACAATTCACTTAATGGATTTGTGTGTGATTGCGTGTGTTTGTGTTGCCGTGTGTTAGTTACACCCACAGGAGGCCCGAACATTAGGTACACTTGCGCCTTCCAACTACAGTGTAGCCACAACGACAAACACTGTTCAATAATCAATACAAGGAAACTGAAAAGTTGTACCTAATGAAGTGGCCACCTAGTGTCCACTTCAGGTACGTGAATATAATTGAAATTTTGCATTTCCTACCTTGACGTCGTCATGCTCCAGCATACTCTGAGTCACCGGCAGCGACAAAACTGCCACAAAAAATGGTTCAAATGAGTAAGATGTAAGTGATGTATTTCAAATATGATAACGTGCAATTTAAAACATCTTCTCTCACCGCTTTTGAAGAGGATAGTCAGAGTCAGCAACGCGATCATGTTTGAAGAAAGAAAAAAAATGTCTCCGGGAGTAGACGCTTATTTTATCAAATTGGATGAAAAAATATTTGATATGTTACGGACACATTTCGGCGGCGTTTGTGTTAATATTCGACCGTCCTTCAGCGGGGATGGAGCCAGTGTCCGGATTCTTTGCCTCCCGACCGACCTTTCAACAGATATCCGTCACCGCTCTCCCTTTATAATGAAGACGCTGAGCCGGAAGTGACGTACTAGTTGCGGTGCACCTGCACGTTCTACCATCTTGGTCAGGGCATACACGGTTACCGAGTATAAAGCTTTGAGATGAGGAAGGAGATTTTTGAAATATGGATTTATTATACCATCAAACATTTCCACATAAAAATAATGTTCGCTCAGGCCTAAGCAAAAAAAGTATTAGAAAATATATATCTGTGAAGAAATTTATCCCTGTCAAGTAATGGGGATGATTTCAGCCAATCAGAAGAAAGAAAAAAAACACTCCTTGAAAAGGGCACAACGAACAAACAAATCTGCGTTTACAAACACTTCCTAACTAAATAAGAAATGTGGAAATGTAATTGAAAAAGTGTGTCAAAGAAAATTGTTTGAAGCCACCACTCACCTAACTTGGTTTTGTTTCCTACTGAATTGAAAATTGTTTTTAGATAAAATTTTGTTGTTGTTCATCATCACCATTATTTTTATGTAACATGACTCCTGTCAACACTGATGAATACTTTCATAAAATGACAAAGGAGAATGAGAGTGATGATTATTTATTTGGTTACAAGACAAAGAAGCATGAATGAATCACAAAATACATTTGTTGACGCAGAGGCCATTTTGTCTCCATTGGTGCGTCCAAGTGTCTAGTAAGCATCAGGCCTGATTGGTTAGTGGCATGAAAAGGAAGCTGTTTGCTCAGCCTCAAACATCAACAGAGCACCCGAGCGTCCCTTGTTGAGCTTGAATTTGTTTTATTTTTTCTTCCCCGCGGACAATAAAAGGCCACCTCACCCGTGTTTACCCTGCATGAGGCAACGCGGCCCCTTTGTTTAAACATGAATAACGTTTTCTTTGAAGCTCATAATGAGACCCCTATGTAAGCCAGAAGGCACAATGAGCTCAACAATACGGTTGCAGGTGCACCACATATCGAGTGAGAATCATACATGCGATGATAAATCTCACATTTACAATAAATATCTATTGCTCCAGAAAAAAAAAAGAAACTCAAGACCAGTTTACAAAACAGACTGCATACAGTTTCTATATATTCTGCTAAACAAACTACCTTTATGTAGAAGCTCTTCTACAGAGGGCTATAAATATAGACTAAAGGACAATCATAATAACAACAAGATATTTAACCTTTTTGTATTTACAAAGGCAAACTTTGGTTGAAGAAAGCCCGCTAGCTTAATGCTAACACACAATGCAAAAATTACATAGGCAGGCTAACAAAACTAGCATTGATGTTGCGGCTACTTGACCATTATTATTTCTCAATAGGATTCAATGCAGTACAGTTTTATATATATATTATTTATATATCGACATCCCACTGAACCACGGTGTAGAGAAGAAGGGGACAAACAAGGCGTGTGAAATCAGCTTTGAATGTTGTGCTTGGTTGTCAGGGTGATGGACAGAAACGGGCAGAGTGAAGTTGCGAGCGGCGTGGGAGTGATGGCGAACACAGTTTGACTAAAACTGGGAGGCAGTGCCAGGCGAGTTACGTCACAATTTGTGAATGGATTCTAGACGCTTGGGCTAACGTGTCTGCTTGCACTGTTGTTCGAGCTTTCTGAGGAGCCGCACGGCAACGGGACTGACTCTGACAATGACGCGAGGGAACCTGGTTTGTTTGATTGTGTCGTTGCCCAGCTGTTCATTTCAGATACAGAAGGTGAAGATTGATTGGAAAAATAAATAAATAACATGAGTATATTGTTAAATACGTCAATAAAGTGCAACCAAACTCAGTTTTGCTCCCGCTGCCTTTTTAAAAACATACGCTAGTGTGCATGCATGCTACCGTATTTTTAAGCTAGTGTTTACCATGCCTGCGTCCAATAATACAATACGTTTTGCGTATGTGTTAAATACAGAAATAACACCCGTCACGCCTTTTAATACGGTGTGGTGGTTTGTTTTTTTGTTTTGTTTTGTTTTTGTTTTTTAAACACTAATGTATTGTTGCTACAAAAGGTGCTAATTTAGCCTTTTCGGGGACAGCGGTTACTGCAGTGGACACCTTGTCATGTTATCAGGTTACATGGTGCTGAAAAGGTTAAAACAAACATCAATCACAAAAATAGAGCTTTATAAATACATTATATTTGTTTTCAAAGACTCTTTACAAGACAAAAACATAAAACATATTAAAAAGGTACCATTGAAAAAATAGTAACAGCATTTCGAAAAAGGTCCTCGTCATTTGATGTGATACAATGAGGCTCATTGTTGTCTTTCCGTAAATGTTTGAAAAGGCTTACTTTCGGTGACGCTGTCTTCACCTGCCTGGGAAGAGTCCTACCAAAAACCAGGACGCCTGAACGCCATGAGGATAGACAGCAGGAAGTAGATGAGCTCCACCGGCCAGGAGTGGGGTCCGGAATATTGACCGGATGTGGCGGAGGGTGGTCGAGTAAAGATGTACGGATGCTCCTGTGACACCACAAACAGAATTTTTTTTTTTTTCAAATGATTCAAACGGGGGGACCAACAAAAAAAAACCGTTCCATCGGAGCTAGCATGCTAGCACCACACCAGACAAACATGTTCTGTTATGATTTGAGTGCACGTGACAGGATGGGGGAAAAAATGAAAAGGGCTGTGGTTTCATCTCAATGCCATAGCACAAAGCCAAAGTGATTTGGAACTATATTGGGACACATGATACTCATCACATCTCTCCCATTGAAGAATACTACACAAGATGGTCATGGTTTAATATATTACATCATCACCTCACCATGGGTGGACAGACGAGAGTGATGGGGTCTGAAAAACTGCTCACAACTGTCTTTCCTCCCTCTGGCTGAAACTGCACACATAGAAGCATGGAGTGATGCTTTTTTTTTTTTTAAATAGAAATTTAAAATCAAATTAATAGCCTTCATGTGGTTGACCATGTTGTTCCAGAGGCCCTTGGCCAGCTCCTCGTGACCTTTGATGGTGAAATGGAAGCAGTCGTGGGTGAAGAAGCTCATGTCGATCTTGCCGCTCTGCTCGGAGAAACGACACAAGCGAGTGAGCGAGAAGAAACGGGATATCGTGCGTGATGATTCACAGCATTGTTGTTGTTGTTGTGCATTACGGGAAGGCGAGGAGGGTCGGCCTGTTTTAAAAACGGCTGCAAGACCACCGCGAAGTCATCTCGGAAGAAGCGATCGGCGAGCAGCAACGCTTCCAATCTTTTCTGTGAAAGGAAGTCAAAACGGAAATTGTTGTCAGGGACATTTTGTAACATGAAATTCGGGAGGCATGTCCATCATGATCAGACCAGCAAAAAATAATAATAATAACCTATGCCACGAACCGGAAGCTATTTTAGTCCAAAGAAGACACAAAGGGTCTTTTTGGCCATTTCCAGGACAGTAGAACACTTTTTTTTGGGCCCCAAAAAAAAGTTTGACTTAAAAACATGAAATTTGGAAGACACATCTATCTTGATTAGACGCACCAAAAAAAAAAAAAAAAACAAAAAAAAAAACCTCTCAACAAGTCATGCCGGAAATGTCAAATGACATTTTGGTTTGAATTAGCCTTATTGGGGTCATTTTGGCCATTTTGTCTTAAAAAAGCAAATTCAGTGCAGCAAAAAAAAAAAAGATCTTAGACAAGTACAACAAACTTAAAAGTGTGGAACAGTAAAAGGATGTCATGGTTGCACCTGAAACTCCAGATTAAGTTCCACCAGCTCACGTAGCTCAGCAGAACGGGCCACCGGTTCAATCAGACACGAGCAGAAGGAGCTGAAGTCGATTAAATTCATATTTAGACCGTGAAAACTTAAGTTTTGACCTTCAAGTTTTCAAGCAAGGGTGTTTGGTGATTCCACTCACCGCTGGAGAAGGCAGCCCGGCGTGGGCTTCTGCACCTCCCTGAGCGTCTGCATGGGAAGGATCTGCACCACGTTGACGATCATGCGAGGAACCTGAAGGAGAAAAAAAAAAAGCCATCGGGTAAAAATGAATGCGAGTGGCATAATTATCGTTTTATTTTTCAAAATCTGTCATTGACCTCATTCATGAGCATTTCCAAGGAGACGGTCATGTAGTGAATGAAGTTCTCGGGAGAGAAGAGTGCCTTGAAGGAAAAAAAAAAATCAAGAAAACTCACTTCCAGATATATGAAAGGAACACTTGGATAGGTGACAGACAGATCCAATCAAACAGACTCTTGATTATTGAAGAAGACGGAAAAAGAAGACGCACCTTGTCTTTGCAATAGTCGCAGATGTCGTTCATGCCCATGAGAATGGTCAGCAGTTTCCAGTCTTGCTCAAAGTTTAAACCCTGGAGGAAGAAAGACAATCATGTCAGATGGAAGGAAAACAGGGCAGACTTAAATTTGCCTGCACAATTTTGTCCTCAGTCCTCCAGTAGTTCGCGTTTTGTGCTGTCCCAATACTTTTGACCACCATAGCCAACACTTTGACTTTAAGTCCATTGGTTTTTTTTTTTTTATTGGCGATCAACAGATCAGATTTTTTTTTTCTTTTTGAGGCCGATGTCCATTCTGATATTTGACAGAATAAAATTCCAACAACCGTTTCACCCCCCCCCCCAAAAAAAAAACCAATGTACAGAATATAATGAATAAAATAAGGTGGTTTTTTTTTTGGTCACTTAAGGCTTGCAACAATGAAAAATATGAAGGACAGGGAGAACTCAACGTGATGAGCATTCTTTTTTTTTTTTAACTCACCTCAAAACTTCTGAGCGTGTCAATCAAATGTCTTGTCTGACCAGGGAGATTGCTGGCAAAGAAAAAGGGCGCATGGGGAAAGGAGGGGTAGCAGTGAATACAGAAGTGAGTTGCCATGGAAACATAAACGGCATTTATGCGAGGCAGGAACATTTCATACAAGGTGTTCTGTCCCGTCACGGCCAGGTTGAGCCCCGTTTCCCCCAGGTCAGCCTCCATGCCGTGAAGCGTTTTCCCTCGAGCGGCACCCAGCAGGTTGGGATTGAAAAGTTTGATGATGTCTGACACACACACGCGCACACGCAATCATGTGATTAAAGGAAGGCAGCATTGAAAAAAAATGAAAGATGTCCACAGTGATTAAAAAAAAACCCAAAAAAAAACACACACACACTTACTGGGCAAAGTAATGACGTCCTCATATGAGCCATAACCTCCGATGCTAGAAAACCACATAAACATTTCATCACTCACTGGACACTTCAAATCGTCTAATTTTAAGAAAAACGCTTCTTGATGCCATAATTTCCTGGAGTTAAAAAATAAAAATCATGAAAAAAAACTTCGCCCCGTTCCAATTCGATGGGCGTCCACACTATATTCGTTGCCTCACCTCCAAGAAACGTGACGGAACTCGATGGGAATGCCCAGGACGGTGGTAGCGTTGGCACCAATGGCCGTCTGCACGAAAAGGACACACACACACACACACACACACACACACACACACACACACACACACACACACACACACACACACACACACACACACACAACATACCCATTGAAACGCCCAAGAAGGCTAGAAAACAAAAACAGGAAATGTTCAAAAGCAGCACCTACTGTGAGAGAATCACCCAGGGCGGCGACCACTTTGATATCACCTGCCTTCACCAACTCCACTAGAAGGAAAAAATGAAGATGAGGAAAATCACGCGGTGCACATGTTTGTATGTATGAGACAGTCAGTGAGCCACCTGAGGAAGGGGCTGAAGGAGAGGGGCTCATATCAGGACACTGGAAGGCTGGATGCTTGAAGCCGACTGGACGAGTTTTGTTTGGAAACTCCTGAAGAGAAATGGTTGTTATTAAGTTAACGGGTGACAGAGGAACAACATTGGAAGATCCTCAAAGCCCTCATTCAGGTCTTCAATATGAGTTTTGAATCCATGTGATTTGTTGCCTTTCGGAAATCTATATGACATCGAGCGCCCCCTAAAGGCAAAACATCCGAAATAGACAGGAACGCATCCGGTCAAAAGTCAGACCTTCAAAATAAAAGTGAAAACTACCGTAGGGGGAAAGCAAATGTGGTGAAATTGTCAACATCCTGTTGTGCTTTAATTTTGAAGGCTTGACGTCTAACAGGATGTTACACCGATGTTGCGGAGTTGATTGGGAGACTTGTTATTGCGTTGAGATGTGGAATATGTCTTGCCGGCTTGTTGAGCCACTTCGACACAATACGCCAGAAAGTTCACATTGCCGACTTTTTGATAAAGTAGGCCAGGAACAAGATAAGGTTGAACAAATAACTCTCAAGAAAATGACCCTCATCGCCGTATACGCCATCGAGAGTCTTCAGTAACTATTTTCGTTAAACTTTCTAAAACGGATTAATTAAGGTAACCGAGAACAAAAGGTTAAAAGCTAGCTTCGAACGGCGATTGAGGTGCGGCAAACAAAGCAATTTCACCATGGAAATATATATTTTTAAAAGTAAACACTACCTTATTGAGTGCCTCTTTGCTGTAGTGCCGTATTCCCTCTTCATATTTCCACCACCAGAGGTCACCTTAGAAATAAAAAGATTCTTTGCTAACTGAAAAATAAAACGCTGCGTGCTGTTGAGTAAAAATACAAACATCACCAGACGGGGTTTCCAGCACTTTACCTTTGACACAGCGTGACACCAGCACACACGTTGCCACGGCAACGCAAAGCCACCCCATAGTAGGAGCGGTGTCTGTCAGTGGGGCACCCCTGCGGCGAGTCAGTTCAGCACTTTCGTGGCAGGGCTCCGCCCACGAGAGATGATTGGCAGCTGGTTTGGACCAATAAGGAGCACTGCCTCCCCACCCGCCTCCACACACAGACAACCTTTTTAAAAATAATAATCCATGCAGTTATTCTTTGATATTTCCCAATGTTTTATTAATTTATTTGGAAACTTAATAAAAATGGTCAGTGTTTCATTTGATTCGTTTAATATGTCATGCATCTGGAAAGAAAAAAAATTGTGGTTTCAGTTTTGCTTGAATACCAAGTTTCCTCAGGGTTGTAGTCGTAATGAAGGTGATTGTTCAAAGAAAAAAAATGGGGGGGATTAAAATTAAATAATGAGGGAGAAAAAAAGAAAGTCTGGAAAATCCCAGTCCAAGCGTTGCATAAATTAAGGTTTTGTTTAGTACTACACTCTTTCCATAACTAATATCTGTTGAGGAAAAAAAGGTGAAATCAAATGAAACACGAAGAAAAAAAAAACACTTTCTTCCACAGGACTTTGAAAATAGATGATATTTGCTTTGATCATTTGTAATCCAGCGTATTTGGTTCCCGAGTCCCGGGAGTCCGACATCTTTGTCTTCCAGTGAAGAAACTGCGCCCGACGCCGGCCATTTTGAGTCTTTGGGAGCGAACCCGAATGTGGGCATGTCGAGTCGGCAAGCGCGAGCTACTCAGCAGAGTGTTCGTTCATTTCCTGCCGTTTTCACTGCAGCTCCTCTTCCTCGGCTTGGGCTTGCGGTTGCTCCTGCTGGATTTCGGCGGCGGCGGCGGCTGGCGGTGGAGTTGGTGGCGCGGGAGGCTGAGGGGGCATCATGATGTGGTGCTGGCGTTGGCGCTGGCGGTAGGCAATGATGGTGCCGAGCAGCAGCGCGATGACCGTCATGAGGTAGAGGTCCCACTCGGGGCCCAGGAGCTGGTCTAGGTCCACCTGAGAGAGTAGCTCCCACAGCTGACAACAAAGGCAAGATCAGTTCACACTGAAATTGGGAGTCATCGGGTCACAATTGATGCTACGTTGATCATGCGAGGTGCAGGTATTACTTTTGTCCACTTAAGAGTCACCCTTCTCACATTCTGTGACTTTGTGTTTGGCTTGAATGACGTGGGTTTCAGTGAATGAGTGTTGAGTCCGCTGTTTGATTATTTTTTTCCCCTTTCTAGTTTTCATCCTAATATTTGGGTGCGTCTATTTTTTTTCTAATTACTAAATATTTTTTTCATATATTTTCCCACCTCTGACTCCTATTACAGGCCCTGTAATTATTTTATACTGTAGTATTTTCACCATATTTTTCCTCGTACTTTTATATTTCTTATTTGCATATTTTTAATCTTCATTTTGTTTAAATTCCTTTCAGTCTAAAAATGGCCTGCATTGAATGAGTTCCATATTTTTATTTTTCATTTTCATTTATTCCTCTAGGGCTACTCTCAGAGAGCCTGCATTTCGTATTTTTATCCACAGTATTTTTTTCCCTAATAATCATTTTTTTATTTACTTTTTCCCCCCACTGAGGAGCATTTTTTCCCCCAATATATGAGTATTTTTCAGGTAGTAGCTTGTCATCCAGTTTTTTTTTCTACATTTGAACTACTTTCTTGTGACTACTGCTGGACTCTGCATTTAGTATTTTTTTTTCTATTTTATCATTTATTTTTCTTAGTACTTCAAGGATTTCATTCCTTATATTTTTCCATTTATTTTCCTAATAGATGAAAAGAAAAATCATGAATATTTTCTTTTAAATCTTGCAGCTATTGCTGTAAACCCAATATTTAGTTGTTTTTTTTTAAATTGTATTAATTTATGTCTGATAGTTTTGTGCGGAAACTAGTTCATTGCGCGCCATTGGCACCCTCAAAATCTCCTATTTGGAGACCGCCGCACTCCAACATCCCTTTATACTTCTCCACCGAACTCTTCTGCTTGATGTAAACCACTTCACAGACAAACTCAAATGAATACCATGTGGGTCTACGAGCTGTGTAAAATGGTAAGCGATGACTACTCACATTGAGGTCCTGCATGTAATGGAGGGTGTAGACCAAACCTAGCTTGCACAGAGCCAGGAAGACGGGGACCTGGGCATCGGGACTGGCTTCTGCCGCCATGTCGTAAAAGCGCTTGGCCAGGTGGATGTCCTGTGAGAGGGCCAGTGATGTCATCCCAGAGCGTTTTGGCAAGAGGGTCGAAATTGCGGTACAACGGCCACACGTACCTGTTTGATCCCCAGTCCCTTCTCGTGCATGTAACCCAGGTTGAACATGGCCTGGGCGCTGTTCTGCTGCTCTGAAGCCAGCCTGTAGTGGATGATGGCCGTCTCGTAGTCCACGTCGGTGCCGAAGCCGTAGAAGTGGTAGTCGCCCAGTTTGATCCGGGCCACCGTGTAACCTGACGGGAAGAAGAGGTCCGGCGTGATGACAATGCCTGATGGGATATGCGGGATGGGATGTGTGAGCACACCTTGAGCAGCGGCTCTGGTCCAGTGAAGCAAAGCCCGAGGATACGTCTCATTTTCGTTGAAGATTTTGGCGCTCTCTAGTGGCGGAGGGGGAAAAAAAAGCAAGTTTCGAAGTGCTGCAACATCATCTGATTTCCATTAAACCCATGTATATATTTCAGTGGATTAACTATCTGGTTTTTAATTTTCAATTACCACTTTAGAAAATAAATAAAGAAATAAAAAGCGACAACGTCATCCTACTCTGGTCCAGAATGAAGGCCACGTTGCTCTGGGCCACCTCGTAGCCCTGCTCGGAAAGCAGCAGGTACTGCACGAGCGCCGCGTCGCTGTCGCCCTCCTTGAAGCTGCCGTACGCCGTCAGCAGACGCTCGGACCAGCGGCCGCGCTCGCACATGTTCTTGAACAGCTGCAAAAAAAAAAAAAAAACACAACAACAGGCACTTTGTAAGTTGGAAGAAGAGAAAGATGACTTTTTTTTTTTAATGGCAATTTTCAGAGTGACGTAGCATCGAATACTAAGAAAAAAACCCAAACCTGATTGTCAAACATTAAATTTT
>CAAKHF010021575.1:0-22201 GCA_901007745.1 Hippocampus kuda
TCCACTCCCACATCAATAACATTACCCGGTCTGCATATTTCCACCTCCGTAACATCAACCGTCTCCGTCCCTCTCTCACACCTCACACGACTGCTATTCTTGTCCACAGCCTTGTCACTTCCCGCATCGATTACTGCAATTCACTTCTCTTTGGTGTCCATCTCAAATTTCTCCATAAACTTCAACTTGTTCAGAATTCAGCAGCCCGGATCATTACGAGAACCCCCTCCTTCCATCACATCACCCCCATCCTCCGTCAGCTCCACTGGCTCCCCATCAAGCAAAGAATCACCTTCAAAATACTCCTTTTCACTTTCAAAGCCATCCATAACCTTGCCCCCCCCTATCTATCTGATCTTCTTCAGATCTCTATCCCTTCCCGCTCACTCAGGTCTTCATCCTCCCTCCACCTCTCTGTACCCTCTGCCCGTCTCAGCACAATGGGGTGCAGAGCCTTCAGCCGCTCTGCCCCCAAACTCTGGAATTCACTTCCACCCAACATCCGCAACATCGATTCTCTTCCCACATTCAAAACCCAGCTTAAAACTCACCTTTTCAGACTGGCCTACTCCACTTAATATATTTTTTTGTATTTATAATTTTATCTCTGCTTTTATTTATTCTTTATTTGTCTTATTGTTTGTTCCTCTGTAAAGTGTCCTTGAGTGTTTTGAAAGGCGCTTCAAATAAAATGTATTATTATTATATTATTATTGATTACTTTCCACGACTTTTAAAAAATCCCCCAAAAGGTCAATTTCTATCAAAAAGCAAAAACATTTGTGCTTTAGTGGTCCACAAAATGGCCATGAGTTTGACACAAAATGGTATTCTCTGTAATGGACTTTTTTTTTTTTTTTCCTTCCTTTGTGTCAAGGTGCTGTACTGCGTCGAAGGCTTTGTGGACAAGAACAACGACCTCCTGTATCGCGACTTGTCCCAAGCCATGTTTAAGGCCAACCACAGTCTGATGAAGCAGCTGTTCCCGGAGGGCAACCCGGCCAAAGTCAACCTGAAGAGACCGCCCACTGCTGGCTTCCAGTTCAAAGCATCAGTGGGCACTCTCATGAAGAACCTGCAGACCAAGAACCCCAACTACATCCGGTAGCACGCATGCGGCCCGCACGATTACTTTTAACCGATTATATCACCATCACTCGTCGTGCCAATGATTCATCATTGCGCTCCTTTTGTCAAACGGGTCGTTTTCAGTGCAAAATGAGACTTCTGAAACCTTCGAAAGAGTACACGTTCGATCATTTAAAACAATTGAATTTACGAGGGAGGTTAACATTGAACTCATTCAGTACCAGCCAATTCTGGACCGAGTCTGAAAAGACGTTTAAAAACGTCTTTGGGAGTGAATGAGTTCAATACAAAAATATGCTTCCAGAGTGGAATCATGAAATCCGGATAAGGCATGTTGATCGCTATCGAAAGCGGCAACTTCTCACCATGATGCTCCACATCTCCAATTTCTGCTGTACTTTCCTTCTGCGGACACGACCCGCTGTCATCAGTCCGACGAGTGAGTTTAGGCTCTCGCTGCAGGCTCGACCGACTGCGCTCGCTTATTTCGGGATGCCGATAATGAAGTTTTAATCGTGTGTTCGCCCGACTTGTGGTTCAGAGAGTGCGTCGTGAAGAGACGCCCACATTTCGTTTTAATTGTAGCCCTGAAAATCGGGTGAGTCGTGCATCCCCCAGCGCGCGCGCTGCATTCACAACACGTCATACTAAACCTCTCGTCTCCTCTGTTTTTTGCCAGGTGCATCAAGCCCAACGACAAGAAGGCAGCCCACATCTTCACAGAGACGCTCGTTTGCCATCAAGTGCGCTACTTGGGCCTGATGGAGAACGTCCGCGTGAGGCGAGCCGGCTACGCCTTCCGGCAGGTGTACGGGCCCTGCCTGGAGCGCTACAAAATGCTCTGCAAACGGACCTGGCCGCATTGGAGAGGGCCCGCTAGGTAATGGTCATGTTTATTCGCCGGCAGCAGGTGGGGGAGGTGGAGGGGGGGGCGGTATTACCGGGACCTTTGCCAGAACCCCCCTGAGGCTTTTGGAGAAAATGTGCAGCCGTGGACTTTAAATAGTGAGTGCGCTTTCAGCTAGTCCCAGCGGAAAGAGCGACTGTGTGACCAGTGCTAATGGGCTGCCGTTGGAGTGGTCCGCTCCCAGGTGGGATTTTCTGCAGCTGTGTGAGACTCTCAATCTGGTCCACTCTTATCACGGCGCATAATCTTTCCTGCAAATAAATCGTTTTAGAATGCCCTGCACATTATTTCCCAGCTCATTATGCAGCATTTCATTCGATTATTATCTCTTTCTATAAATCGGGCCATTCTCCAAGTGTGGCGCTGCGCGGGCTCCCTCTTGTGGTACATTAAAATTAGGGCGGGGCCGATTTAATTGGCCCATATCGGCTTTTTTAAAATCGCCAAAAATCTGCTGTTTTTTTTTTCTTCAACGTATTAAGACCGTAGAACATAAGACAACGATCATGACATTTCACCCCTGACACAATTAAAAAAAAAAAAAAGTTTTTGCGTAACATGAAAGAAACCATAAAGGACAAAGGGCAGTGTTATAAAACAGTCAAATGTTCTGCCTCTCACAACTGTATATTGTTGTAAGCGTTAAGGGACCTCCTAAAAAGTCATTTTATTCATCGAAATCGGCGCAAATAAATATATATCTCCACAGAGGTCGGGCCGCCCCGACATGAAAGAATTTAACTTTGAAGCTCAGTATGTTGATGTTGAAGATTTAACAGCTGTTTGATTTTGAAATTATTTCGCTGCAGTTTGTTTTTAATGTTTATGTGCAAGACATCGAAGCTGTTCACGTTCAAGCTGGACCGGTGGGGCGTTTGCAAAGACAACAATACTCGGTTGAAGTCCATTTTCTTCAGTTAAAACCTCCCAAAGTGATCCATATTCGACCAAACATCTGCGATAGAGATCATATTGCCGAAGTGTTGACAATATATTGTGGCTAGTCGATGTTGACACTGCCTACGGAGAATGTTTTCTTGGCCTGTGCTAGTTTTCCAGCTCGGCTTTATCGCACGTTTTCTCAGGCCAGTAACGCGCATATTTCAGCGGGCCTCACTCGGCGCCTTCGCATCAGATCATACATGATGCCGCATGCTCCACAAAGGCCGCGGTTGCCCTTTCTGCAGCGCGGCACGTGAAGGCATTTTATTCTTATCACTCTTTGCCTTCCATATCAATCAGACTCGCACGTTTTGCCTCCTCGGTTGGCAAATTGCGTTCCGATCATGGCACCCAGTCAGAATGTCCTCAGTCTCCCTTTTTGGTTTCTGTTCCACCGTGATGTATTCAGCCCTCTTTTCTGAGCAAATTGGTGCCGTGGTCAAATCCGGCTTCTTTCATCTGAGGCAGCCGCCTAAAGTAAGACCTCTCCTTTCTCTGGTGAGCACTTTGAAACAGTTATTCAAGCCTTTGTCACATCTCGGCTGGATTACTGTAACTCACTTTACTTTGGAGTCAGCCGATCCTCCATCAAGCGTCTCCAGTTGGTCCAAAATGCTGCTGCTCGTCTCTTGACTGGTACTCGTAAGAGGGAGCACATCACTCCTACTCTGGTGTCCTTTCAGTTCTTTTTAAGACGTTGTTTTCAAATCTTTAAGTGGCCTCGCCCCCACCTTACCTCTTGGAGCTCCTGCACCCCGCTCCAGTTCTGCGGCCCAGACCTCCCGCTGAACATTTGGCAAGCCCCCTCGCTGTCCACCTTTAAAACCCGTCTTAAAACTCTTTTTAAAAACATTTTGGGCTTTTGACTTATTTTTAGAGTGACTTTTTGTGCTTTCCACTGTCTGTTATGAATTTGTTTGTTGCGCGGGTTATTTTTGCTCCATGTACAGCACTTTGTATTCAGCTCTGGTTGTTTTTAAAGTGCTCTATAAATGCATTTGAGTAGCGCGACGAGCATTTTAAACATTCATTTCCCCCACCGTCCCTCCCGCAGGGAGGGAGTCGAAGTCCTCATGGCCGATCTTCAGGTTCCCACCGAAGAATTCTCCTACGGCCGCTCCAAAATCTTCATCAGAAATCCACGAACGGTAAACCCCCCCCTCCCCCCTCCCCACTTAGCCATCCCATCTTCCATGGGAAATGAGCATCTCGAGTAGCCTCTTTAACTACTCGAGCAAGCACCATTTAGTGCTTTTTTTTTTTCCTTTCTCGCTCAAAATACTTGGAAAAAATGTCATTTCGTAGCAAGTACTTCCACAATCTGCCACCGAAATGGATTGAATTTTGCTGATTCTTTTCTCAAGGCTTCTGCACATTCCTCTTAACATTAAAAAAAAAAAAGTGTCAACATGATATCGTTGCCAGAGTAATGGCAATATAACAGCGATATCATGAACCCAGGATAATATGCCATAAGATATTCGTGTTGCAGCTGAAGATCGGTGATTCATTTCTTTTGTTTTTTTTTATTATGCCGCGGGCCAAGCTGTAAAGCGGCATTCTGCTCCCTTCTGAAGGTGGCGCTCGGACTTTGTTCTTCATATCACTGAATCAATATTTGCTCCCAGATAAACATTGCTTTCTGCAGCATCAAGATGGTAAAAGACATTGCACTTTGCAACCTGAGTGTCAAAAGCCCCAAACTCCCTGTAAAGTGAAAAGCAGAAATCGTTCTCAATATTTGGCGCACACTTCCGGCAATTATCATCCTTGTTTCCGAAAATGTATCCAGAAGCAGGTTGTCTGTTTGTCTTGTTGTGATCCAAGCAACCCATTTTCCCCCCCCCCCCCCCCTCCTCTTCCTCGCAGCTGTTTTTCTTAGAGGAAAGGCGGCGGCAGTGCCTGCAGGACCTGGCCACGCTCATTCAGAAAATCTACCGTGGCTGGAAGTGCCGCACTCATTTCTTGTTGCTGAAAAAGAGTCAGATTGTGGTCGCCGCGTGGTACCGGCGCTACGCGGTGAGTGAACCATCGGGGCGGCGGGCGCCGGAACAATCCAAGTCGGCATTTGCTCATTTTCCCTTTGCCGCCTGACAGCAACAAAAGAAATACCAGAAGATCAAGAGCGCCACCACCGTGGTGCAGTCATACACTCGGGGATGGCAGGTGGGCTTCCAAGTCTTTCTTTTCTTGTTTGTTTGTTTGTTTGTTGTTCAATCAAAAGGCAACTGCAGGTACAAATGAGTATTAGGGTCACAAAAAATAATAATAATAAACACAGCACAGGCGAGTCGTTCATGAGAATAAAGTTGTACATGTTTCGCTTCAAAGTTTGACTCTGAGATTAGTCATCGAGCAGTCTCTCAACTTGTCATCTTGTAGTGCACAGGTGTCAAAGTCAAGGCCCGGGGGCCAGATCTGGCCCGCCACATCATTTTATGTGGCCCGCAAAAGCAATTCACGCGTCAACTTCCATGATCCTTGCTAAAGTCTGTACCGAAATGTCAAATTGCGATTGTGTTATAAATAACGTTGAAATGTTGCAATCATTTTGTTACCTTGTTTACACTCACTTGACCAATCATCGAACAAACAAAGAGCTGTTTTTAGAGGAAGCAGTGACAGGTCCGATGGAGGCTGAAGTGACAGCCGAAACTGTCAGCTTGGTAAGAGTTTTTCTCTTCACCAAACGAGACCAATGTCTTGGAAAAAAAAGAGAAACTTTCAACCTAATTTAACAGATAATTTACTTGAGTGATGAAAAAACTATTTGATGTGCACAAGTGAAAATACAATGAGATGATTACGTAAACATTTATTCGTAACGGCCCTCCGAGGGAAGACATAACTCCAAAGTGGCCCGCGACAAAAAATGAGTTTGACACCCCTGTCGTAGTGCGATTCGTTTTTTTTCCATTTTCAGTGTGTCCGTCAAACGTAAGCGGGTGAGAAATGATGGCGCACCTTGCAAATACCGTCTCGCGTGTTTTCCGTCAGGCTCGCAAACTGCTGAGAGAGCTGAAACATCAGAAGAGGTGCGAGGAGGCGGCGACCACCATTGCGGCTTACTGGCACGGCGCTCAGGTACCGATTTACGTTTTTACCGCCGCGTCCTGTCACCGGATGGTTTGCGCAAACGCTGAAGGGCTTCTCCTGTTCCAATTCAACTTTATTTTGTTTTCCTGCTCTATGCATTCGATGCCGCTTCTTCTGCCAATCTCACAGCTGCCCTTTTTCCGTATATTTTATCCCTCCCGCCCCCCCTCTCTCAATCTTCCCTTTTCTCGCACTCTTCTCTTTCTTACCTAACGGCCCCACGTCCCCTCCAGGCTCGAATGGAGCTGCGACGTCTAAAACAAGAAGTGCGGAATAAACATGCTGTGACAGTAATTTGGGCATACTGGCAGGGAACAAAGGTATTTCCACCCAGACGTAGTGTGTAGCTGTCCCGGCTGTCTTGTCATCCTTGTTCACCGAATGCCATTCGTGACTTGAGCGACAGGCCTGTTCCTTCGTCGTATTAACGCTCAACCGGGTCGTTTTTGTTTTTCGCCGGCCTTTAGTTTGTCGTGTTGTGTAAGGTTGCTCTGAATGTCTGTTGCCGCCACCTCACGAAGGGAAATCCCATTTTCCAATGATGAATTCGGGAAGACTATGGTGATGTACTGTATATGCTGCTGGTTTGGAAAAAAATAAAAATAATTTGTGTCAGGGATGCTTCGGCGTACAAAAAGTCATCTTCCTCAGAAGTTAAATATTGAGGTACTATGTACTACCACACGTAGTATTAAGCAGAATAAAACCCAGCGTAAGTGCATCTAAGACATGTCTGCCATCTAGTGGTGTTTAGTAATATTACAACTTAGTCGACCGCTGCATAGTTGTCGTACGGCGCCCACAGACTTGTGTATTTGGATTTTTTTATCAATATTAGAAAATGTACATGAATTTTAAAGGTTTGTTTCAAGAAAAAAAAACCAAGATCTTCTCAGCATTTACGTTATGAGTTCTCCTATCTGCCGCGGTTGCGTTATCAACAAGACTCATATTTCAAGGTCTCCAAACCATCTGATAAGATCAAATCCGACTTATCAACGATGCTGTTCAATCATGTTTTCTGAGGGCTTTGCTCTACGGCCGGATAAGTTTATCATCACCCCCAGGTTCCAAAAGTCACGAAGCCGATTGCCGAATTGCCCTGTCCTTTTACTGAACCGAACTCCTCATAGGCGCGGAGGGAGTTGCGTCAACTGAAGGAGGAGGCGAGGAATAAACGCGCCGTGTCGGTCATTTGGGCCGGCTGGCAGGGCACCAAGGTATTTGGGAAGCCTGTTGCATTGACTTGGAGTGACTTTGTGACTGGCCGCCTCCATCCACACCCCACCAAAAAAAAAAAAAAAAAAGCCATCTTCATATCCATCAGTCTTCCAAACCTGCTCCACCTCCATTCTTTTTTTTTTTTCTTCAACTAATCCAACCAAGCCCACATCTCAGTGATGTCACATTTAATGGCGATGAAAAGTCTGCACACCCCTGTTCAAATGCCAAGTTTTTGCGGAAAAAATACACTATTCCAAAACGCATCCTTTCAAATGTTTTGCAGCATGAAGATGAAGAAAACGGAAGATTATTGTCGCATGTACTGAACAGCCGCCGGCACTTGCCAGAAACAATCTTGCCGCGAAGCCTCTTGGCAGGCTTCCCGAACAAATTGTGCTCTTGTCTTTATTGATGATTTCAAGTGAGTTTTGAGCGGTGCCATATTTTCTCCACTTTGACTGTCTTCGATGTTCCGAGGTATATTTGATGCCTTGGAAATGCTTGAAAATGGGTGGCAGCTCTTTGCTTCCTTCCAGTTTGAAAGGGATCGGTTAATTCCGAACCCCGTTACAGCCCCTGCTGTAAGCCGAGGGTGTGCACACATGTGCAAGCACTCCTCAGCTGTTTTTTTTACTTTGGCTCTCGGGCAGTTGCGTAGGTTAGAGGTCACACACAAAAAAAAGTAGTTTGGAAGTTTTGGACTTGGTCTCATCACCAAAAATTGGCATTTGAATTCGGACGCTGTCGACTTTTTATCGCCACTGGAACTCATGTTTTGTGTTTTCAGCACAAATCCCCTTCCATCCGCTCAACTCTGCATGCCACGCATCCGCATGACAATGTTTTTTTTTTGGGGGGGGGGTAGCCAATGCACGCTTTCTCTCTGCATTGCTGTGCCGTCGTCCTTTTTCTCCACAGGACCAATTTGGAGGCCTTACGGTGACATTTTTCTGTCGGCATTTTGACAAAAGCGCTTGATGATCACTCCATGACAAAACTTGAACGTCCCTTTGCAGAAACTCCTGAAAAGTAATTGTTTGACTGTCAGCGTCATAAAATTGTTGTTTCTGAGGGTGAAGCAGTCGGCCACACGGGCTTTGCGCGTGTGTGTGTGTGTGTGTGCAGTGTTGGATGCAGTGTTTGATGTCTGCTCACCTCAAGCAACACGGCGGTGCCTTTTTTTTTTTTTCTTCCCTGCTCATCTCCTTTCGCTTGGTTTTGTTCTCCCCTTGTTTTGTGTCCTCGCCTGGCCCTTGAACAGGCTCGCAGGGAGCTGAGAAGACTGAAGGAAGAGGCCCGACGTAAGCATGCTGTCGCTGTGATTTGGGCCTGCTGGCAGGGACTCAAGGTACCTGGCAGCCCTCAGGCCAAGCCATCACCGAGCCTACCAACTACTAACCAAACCCCCATTCCGTCATTGGCCCCTCACGTCTCCGTCAAGCGTGTGTGTCCGCATTCCGGAAGCCAGTCTCTGCCCTCGCGCAGATGTTTTGTTTTTTTTACGCAATGCTGTTCTTCCCCTGAACGCAATGTCAAAATATGCAGGGGTGCCCTGGGACACAAGTGACCTGAGCAGCCTTTGGGCCTTTTTTTTTTTTTTAACACAATTTACTTCACAACAAACTTCACGTTCACAGTTGGTGTTTACTGTCAAACTAAACATCAAACAAAGGGAATTCCACCTTGTATTTTTCAAACAACCGCATAGCCTCGCCTTTCGGCCTGCTAGCTTAATGCTAGTGCTCATACATAATGGGAAATGCCGGTCTGATCAATGTGGCAGTACCTTAACACTTTAAGCTACAAAGACACATGAATTGTGAAACAACTCATGGTTGAGTTGGGATGTCCCAGTTGTCCGTATCATTGACTGACAACTGTAGTTTTCCATTCTGTTATTATTGTATAATGTCAGCTACTCAACTATATTTATTAGACCTCACACCAGCGCCCCATCATGTGGCCTTGTTTGTTGTTGGGGTTTTCCCCTCAATATTTCAATCCCAAGCCACATTCCTTTGCAGTCCTTGAGGCAGTTTTGGGACGAGTTCTCCTCCAACATTGAGCTGTGCCACCCATGCAGCCCTCATGAAAGCACGCAAGAACGGCTTTCTCCTCTTTTACCGGGTCACTTCGCCCCAATCCAAAGAAAAACATATCCGCCGTACCCTGGCGGTTGGTTGCTATGCGGATAGCTTTTCCGAAATTATTGGTACACTTTTTTTTCCCTCCCTCGAGCTTACAGGAGAACTTTTTGACTCACGGGGCTGCGGCTGTCTTCTGTTGCTTGTCTTTCCTCCATTTAACTAACCCCATGTCAAGCGACATTGTTTTGTATTTAACCTGTCCTTTGTGTTCCTCTAGACATGAGTGTGTGTGCGTGCGTGTGTGTGTGTGTGACATTGTAGCGATTGCCTAAAAGCATCCATGTGGACATTGTTGCCGTGTTAATCTTTCATCATCCTAATTGTTCACCTCGCCCGTCGCGATCCACTTTGCACCTGTTCACAAACACTTTCCACTATTAAGGTCGGCATGAAGGTCGTTTGCCGTGAACGTCATCATTAACTGTTCCGTTTTTATTTGATGTCATTGCAGCAGTTTGACGTTCATTCCTTCGCTCCCGCCCATCCGTTAACTGAAAAAGCGGCAGCTTGTGATCGTCTTGTTTTTTTTTGTGTCTGCCTTTTCTCTTTGATAGGTCCGCAGGGAATACAGGAAATTTTTCAGGGCAAACGCAGGGAAAAAGATTTATAACTTCACCATCCAGAGAATCGTAAGTGTCGTTTCGCATTCAACGGCGATTCCGTTACCGCATGTTGATGTGCAGTTTCGCTGACAGTTTAGGTTCCTCTTGCAGATGCAGAAATACTTCCTGGGTCTGAAGAGGACCTTGCCTTCCATGTCCCCCATTGACAAGAGCTGGCCCGCCCGGCCCTACCGCTTCCTGGATGCGGCTCACACAGAGCTGCGCGCAATCTTCCACCTTTGGAGGGTGGGTCACGTTCCCTTGATATTCGGCATTCTTCCCATGTCGGGGTCACATGACCCCATGTTGATCCAGCCCGTCATAGTGGAGCCCGCGAGTCACCACCGAAGTGGATTTTGAATTTCCTAGCGTATGCGCCTGTAGGAATAAAGCGAAGCGTGCAGAGTCTCTGTTGGCGGAATGCATGAGTGCAGTCAATGTAGAGGACGATCGTTGTGAACTGCTCAACTCTCTGCATTGACTTCTTTCGTCCCAATCATGACTTCTCCTCTTTTTATGATTATTATTTTAGGAGTAGATTGGCGACGGGGATCCACTTCTCCCTCGACAAAAATATAATGAAGCACTGAAAAGCGTTCTTGTTGAATTTACTCAAGTTTTTTTCATCAAGTGGTTGCAGGAAATAAAATCATCTCGCTCCAGATGATTTTTTTTTTCACCGCAAGTGCGGGTCAGGTTTCGAATAGTTTTAGATTTGTCATTATTTTGTTTTGACTTTTTTTTTAATTCAGTTAGGTTGAATTAATTTTTAAGAGAAGCTTTGTCAGGTTTTTGTTTTTCTTTTGGCAAAGAATGCTTTGTTTTAGTTTAGTTTTTATTAGTTTTATTTTTGTAATTTTATGGAGTCGTTGTTTGATGCAAAATTTAATAAAATGTCATTTAATATTGTGTAAATAAGTTAACTAAAAATTCTCAAAGCATTTTTTCTTTTTTTTCTCAGTATTTTCAGGTTTAGTGTATTTCGTTCGATTTTGTTCAGTATAATAACGTTGGTGCATCTTCGTCGCCGAGCGCAATTGATTGCATCATTCTGAAGAGATTTGAAGAGCGAAAGACGGCTCAGCCAGGAGAAGAACTCATCGAGGTCCCCGTCGTGTACACGCAATGAATGTGAATGTGAATCCCTCCTGTCAACCTCCCTGGCGTCCCCCCCCCCTTTTTTTTTTTTTTTTTTTTTTTTTTTTACACTCAGTGCAAGAAATACAGAAGCCAGTTCACCGAGGAGAAGAAGGCCGTGTATGAAGAGAAGCTGGAGGCAAGTGAGCTGTTCAAGGATAAAAAGTCGCTCTACCCAAGCAGGTAGGAAAAATGAATTCACCGGTGCGCCTTGGCTCCTCCCGTCGATTGCCGACAAGTCGTCACGCTCAAGTCCCCCCCCCCACCCCACCCCCTCCCGTGTGGCTTTTGTCTCAGCGTGAGCCAGCCCTTCAAAGGAGACTACCTGGAGATCAGCAAGAACCCCAAGTATCACAAGCTCAATAGTTGCGTGGAGGAAAAGGTTCTGCTGGCCGACGTGGTCAACAAGATCAACAGGGCCAATGGCAAAGTAAGAAATATCCCGCCGCGGTGGATTTTTGTGCCGGGGAAAATTTCCGCCGGAGGCCCTCTTGTAAATGCTTTGGTGCATCCCAACGTTTTGCCTGATGATTTGCCGCTCCCTCCCTCACATTTCTCGTGTGGGCCTTTGCCACAAGGCCCACTGAAGCCAAATTCGATTCGAATGCAGCGTAACGGCGTTTGTTGTGTTGCCTCCAGGGCGCGAGTCGCATTCTGCTGCTGACGAAGAAGAACGTGCTGCTGGCCGACCAGAAGACGGGCCAAGTGAAGGCCAGCGTGGCCCTGCCCGATCTCGCCAGTGTGTCGGTCAGCACGCAGAACGACGGCTTCTTTGCGCTCAAGCTCAGAGAGGTGAGAGGCCCACCAGACGCGCGACGCAAAAAACGTTTTACTGATGTGCGCTTAGTCACTTGCGTATGATCCCGTGCAAAAGTCTTGCGAAATACAACTGACTGCATGTGGGTTAAAAAAACAAAAACAAAAGTACCCTCAGTGGAAAGTCCAAAGCGCAAAGTAGGCATTTGGTAGCGAGATGTCCGACGGCGTCGCTTGACGGTGATTTCGCCGCAGGGCTCGGCCTCGGCCGTCAAAGGGGACTTTTTACTCAGCAGCGAGCACTTGATCGAGACCATCACCAAACTCCACCACATCGGCTCCACCGCCTCAGACGACCGCGTGCGGCTCAACATCGACATCACCGATGAGTAAGTCTCGTCCATTTCATCCAACACGTTGCGAACGGACAAAGTGCAACTGTCGAATGTTCTGCCCGGAATTATTGAAGACCCTAAAATTCATTATTTTATTCCACGTGTATTTTCTTCGTTAAGCGGATGATTAACTCATTCACTCCCAAAGACGTTTTTAAACGTCTTTTCAGACTTGGTCCAGAATTAGCTGGCACTGAATGAGTTAATTCGTTCATCAGCATTTTACTCTGCCAATTATCTAAATTGACATCTGGCTAATAAAAAAAAAAATTATGAGGAAAAAAAATCCCAATCTGTCAGGCCTAAATCCGAATACTCGAAAGACGAGAAGAGCAAGTGAAGCTGGGCGCCCGTGAGGCGTTTTGGACCAGCGTATCCTTTCATCGTCCCGCGTCCCGGATGACCTTTTCTGACCCCACGTGGTCGTTGTGTCCTCCCAGGTTTCTGGTCCAGTTCAAGCAGGACAAAGTGTGCGTCAAGTTCATCCAGGGAGCCCCCAAGAACGGCAACGGCGCGTCCTGCAAGCGCAAAAACAACCGCTTGCTGGAGGTGTCGGTCCCCGCCACAGCATAGCCCAAATCGGGATTCGGGATTGTGCTGATGAAGGACCGACGCCCGGCAGCGTCCACCCGCCGAGTGACACGGCGCTTATTTGGCTCTTTTTCTTCCCTTTCGTCAAACTTGCTCAGGCGCCATCACAGCTCTAACACTTTGTGCCATTTTTGGTGGCCGAGAAAACGTGCCACAGAAATTTGGGTTCATCGGCGTCGGAAGACGGGAAAATAATTGGTTGTTGCGAGCGGCGGCGGCGCTCGCTCTGCCTGGATGTGGACAGCGGTAAGATAAGCAAGTCGGAGCCCCGACTGGCCCTCGACTCGTCCGCTTTTAAGCCGCCTCAAGCGGCTCGGCTTAAAAGGCGCGATGACGTGTGGGAGCTTTTGGGTCCACAACTTGAAATACTGCACTTGCTTTTATACTTTGATAGAACCAAAAAAAAAAAAAAAGATTGTCAGCTGTGTCTTCTGGCTACTTCCTGAAATGAAAAAGCGATGTGGGCTGTTGAATTGTGAGATTGTTGTACAACTTGTTTTGATTTTTAAATTCATAATTCTGACGTGCCAATGACTTGTCGTGTGTTGGTGTACACGCAGAGAAATGCAGAGATGGGCCCCCTCGTACTTATTATAATTATCATTGCCAAAGAAAAAATAATAATAATTTGGAGATGGGGACCGTAATCGGCATGTGGATGCTGCACGTGATTTTTTTTTTTTTTTATCTCTACTATAGCCATTGTGATCCATGCCAAGCTTTATTTAATCTGCAACAGTACAAAAGCGATGATAAACTACCAAGAATCATGAGATGGTACCTCAACGTTCCGAGCTGGCTTGATTCCACTTCCGGGCTTTTCCGTTTCTCCTGTGCAATATTATTCCGTTCTGTTTTTTTTCCTCTCTCTCTCTTCAGCTAAGCAGTAGGGCGCGGCCTTAAGCTGTGTGGCCTTTGCATGGACTCTCTTCCTCGGATGTCCTCATTTGTACAAATTTGTGAAATTGCAGCTTTTCCAGCTATATCTTGAGCAATTTTCTTTTTTCTTCTTTGCAGAGAATAACCAAACGCTGAGCACATGTATGATGATGTGTTTGATGAATTGCAGGGCGTTTGATCAGTTTTGTTTTGTTTTTTTTTGTTCCCAGCTTTTCGGGGAATATGATATTCAACAAAAGGAGTTGTTGACGTGATTATTGATATTTACTGGTGAGGAAAAAAAATCCCCTTTAACGGGGAATGTGCTTCAGTGGAGTCGTGTTTCAAAGTACCTTGGCTTTGTGGTGTGTACTTTTCAATGTCACCTTTGACACTGAGACTACTGCTTGCGAACACGTGTTCCTATTTTTTGGGACGTGCAGTTTCAATGCACCTTTTTGCTTACTCACATTTTCTTCCCTGGTGTCTTGTGGCTTACAGCAGCTTTTGTGCCTAACATGAAGAAAACAAAACTATTTGTTTCCTGAGACAGAACACAGAAATGTTCCAATGTAACAGATACAATCGATCTTTTTTTTTTTTTTTTAATGAAATAAAGATCAGTCATAAATAAAGGTTAGCATGGCGATGTTTTCTTTCCGTGCTGTAATTTATGGCAGCGCTGGATGTCGTTTTCCCTCACTGTACATGAGGGACCGTAAATTATTGCTGAATGATGGATGGCCTTTCTGGATTGTTTGGCAGCATTTGCTCCTGGCACAACTGTTTAAAATGCATTCTCACAGGATTAGTAAAACGGCGCATTTGTTTATAATAGTTTGCAAAATTATTTTCTTTTAGAAGTTATACATTTCCAACCTGGTTTCAATAGTTACAGAGGGGGGGGGTTGTTTTTTGAGAATTTAAAATCATGGCTTTCCTTCTCAACCATTTTTCACTGGTGCAAAGTAGAGTCAATGCACCGAGAAAAAAATTACTTCTAAGAACTCTATTTTGCTGTAGTTCCATTTTTGGAAGTTATCTTTTCAATCAAAAGTTTGTATTTAACAAATTTTCAGTATTTTAGTCGAATGATCAAAGTATTTTCTAGAAGCTGAATATTTTCCACGCAGTTTTCGATTTTTTTTTAAGTTAAACCTTTCTAGAAATTATTCTATTTTTATTTGGAGAGTAAATCTGCAGTAGCTGAAAGTCAAGATCCTTAAAAGGCGATTTTCTGCAAAATAGAGTAGGATTTTTTTCCCCCCAGTAAATCTCAAAAGACAAAATTCAATTCTAGTGAGATCTCGCGAGAAGTCTGCTTTTTCCATCATTCTCATCTCCGTTTTTGAGACACTTCAAAGCTTTCTGCATGCTACCTCTCCTCGTTACACAATTCAAAATCGTCCGATTGTTCCTTCTCGCATTCCTGTGAGGTCGTCTCTGGTTTTATTTATGAGCCGTGTATCAACAAGACGGGGGTCCGGACAACCCCGGCCGGACCTTGTAGTCCGGCGTCCGTCCAGATGTTTTCCATCACATCTGGGACGACTTGTCCAGGGTTACATTCCGTGGTTTGCGAAGCCCCGGCGGCAGCGGGTCTCCGGGGAGCGGCCCTTTAGATTGAGCTAAAAATAGCACCGCGACCATTTTGGGCTGCGCGAAGAACTAGTTCCCACCGTCGAGGAGGTCTGGGAAAGGAAGGAGACCCGGCCGGCCTCCCGCCACCCCACGCCTGGTTGTCGAAACCGAGTTAGAGCTCTTTGGGACGGTCCCGCTGCGATCTAATACGCAAGGAACACGCGAAGAGCGGTTTCCTCGGGGGCGGTACTGTCGAACCCAGAAGTGGTCTGAAGGAGCGTGGGTGGATGCTAAATTACTCTGAATGATTCGGTGGTCTTTGGCGGCACCGTGTGGAGATTGACATTACTGTTTTAAAAAAAACTCTAAACCCGTAATTTATGGCTACACACGGTGACGTCACCCGAATTTGTACAGGTATGCCACAGTAAGGCCATGATAACCGTGAAGTATTTTAATGGAAAAACATGTCGAGGCCACAAATGTCACGAACGACTGAGTATTCTTGCCCATCCGCGCAAGCCAGTTCAAGCGAGCGATTCGTAACCTTGAGGCGTCGTGTATTCGTCTCGTGCTCAGGTTCGAGCCGTTTTCATAACATTACGATATAGCCGCTAGAGGGCGCCCTGTTTCTTTTTGAGCAGTGATGATGTTGGCCTTAAAAATGGGATGCCCTTACTGCTCGAATTGTTTCATAGCTCTAATTTTATTCAGAATTTTAAAAGTAAATATTTTTTAAAAGTTGACCAATTTGTCTTGGCGAGATGAGTTAAGTTTCAAAGAAAAACTTAATTCTTTTTTAAAATGTGAGCGACCCCACTCACGTCACCACACGTAAAAGGAGACCTCCACTGACAATTGCAAATCTCCTTCCCCAAACCAGATGTCACTGGAAGTACCAAGACAGTCCTGTGAGAGGCAGCACAGTGCCACAAAGCATCTAGACCGCAAAAGAGTTTAACTACTGATCAAAACAACAATGGCGCTCAAACTTTTTAGAAAAAATATCCCCTCAAAACAGTTGAGCGACAATACTCGGAGGCATATATTTATTCTCTGTGAAGAACTAATATTACTGCAGCTTACTGAGCACTAACCATCTCCATGTTCATCGCTATTTGTGTAATTCTTTGCTTGCTGTTTAGTTTGATAATGACCTCCATCTCACTGCAGCGTTTCAAAGGCAGAGCAGAAGTGACCCCACTTGGTCATGGCATTGTAAGTGCGGCTGTCTGGAGGGAGGGCCATGAGGTTGGAAGGACTTTGATTAATGATTGCAATTGGGTGGAGCAGAATTTGTGTTCCCACTCACCACCAATGGCTTCATCAATTTGTCGCCATTATCACATCAATATAGGCCAGAAAAGAGGAAGGAGGGGAATTAGGGGTTAAGGGGCGGGGTTAAAAAGAAAAATGGGGAAAAAAAGACCCCTGCTGCACCATCTGTGGATTGCTGAACCTGCTCAACCAACTAGCTTCACGTATTCAGTTTGTGAAGTAACATGGGCATATTGGACCATTAGTCCAATTGTCAGTGTTTGCACGAGACCTCAAGGCTTCCGCTAAGATCCCAAAATATTGTTAGGAAAAGCCTATCACGGAGGCCATGGACCAGTGGTAGGGTGAACGTCTCCTAACCTGAAGGTTGTGAGTTCCATTGTCAACCCTTGTGACCACGTTGACGAGTTCTTGAACAAGAAACCTAATAAGGAAAAACCTACTTGAACAGCTGACGACATAGCGTTAGTGCAACATTTTCAGATTTCTGCAAAGAAGCAAACAAATGCCAGAAAGAGCCGACTCAAACATCTAAACTTTGCTTCAAAAGTAGGCACTGAGATAGGTGGCAGCTGCGTGTGTTTGAATGTAACACAGCCGCGTACCCAGTTAGAAGAGCGTGTCGTTGGTCTCATTTGTTTGCATCACAAAAACCTGACATTGGAATGCAGGTGTGTAGACTTTTAAAATCCATCTCGCCATACCGACCTGTGCGCTAACCAACTGCATCCGTTTTTACAAGTGTGTGCGTTCAACACAGCTGGTATGTGCACCTGCATAGCAACGATTGCGTGTGATCCCAAGCAGCTGTGAAGCCAACGGCGACAAGCAAATAGCTTCTCACACATCATTAGCGGCTTATCTCCCAACATTAGGCCTTGCAAACGCAGCGTATGTGAACACTCTGAGAACTTAGTGAAAAGTGTAATTCCCCCCCCACCACCACCCCCAACTCCGACAGATAAGAGATAAGAGGTGACTCTGAGTAAGACGGAGCGTAGCGGGCTAATCATTTGTCATCAGTGGGTTGAACTTGCCAAATGAGCTCCTGGTTTTCCAGCGTGAGCGGATGAAGCGAAATTGTGGCACAGACGAGACCGTCGAAACAGAAACGGCGCCGACAGAAGGCCGGCAGAAAGCAGACTGAGGGAAGGTGTCATTTAAGGGAAGCGGGGCTCAATTAGGGGGATTGAAATCGCACCGCCTGCCACCTCCCTCCAGTGTTGGATGAACATATATCAACGTGGGACAGCCCCTCCTCTAAAGCTGTCTCCTCGCCCTCTGTCACGGCGAGCCAAACTGATTCCCCTCAAATTAACACCAACGAAGGAGCCCTCCGCCGCATGATTTGTGTCCTCATTTTATTTCACCAAATGACCTTCAATTTAATCCTGGCACGAACCCATAATAAATGACATGCCTGTTTTTGGAGTTCAGAAAGCCGAATCTTGATTAGAACAAACATGATAATTTATTTTTGCAACTCGGACCTTTCACAAGTTGGAGGAAATTCTGAACAGTTCCAAATAACTTTCCGGCTTCCACTAGAAACCACAAGATATTAATAATTTGAGGATGTTTTCCTTCAGCTGGAACTGAGGACTCGGTCGAGGTGGAGGGAAATATGAATGATTCCAAATAAGCAGTGTGAGCACAAAGCCTTAACACTTGTGCTATAAAGAAAAAAAAAAGCCAAGAAAATCCCGCCAGAACAGCTGAAGTTATCTGCAAGAAAGCTCAGCAAAGAGCAAAACAGGGGCTCTAAGATTGCACCCTGTGGAGCGCCACAAGGCTCTAAATGAATGATAGGAATTTTTGTTTGTCTATTTGTGCCCTCTAATTGTAGAAAATCGCTGAACCGATTAGCATTCTTTGCATCATTATACTCAAGTTAAAGATGGAAATTGGTGATCATCAGCCACCTTTTTTTTTCCAGTCCTTAACACAGGGCTTTCACGGCAACATTACCAAATGTCAAACCCTGCTTGGTGTTGATATAGACTGCTAACAAACAAGGATTTGCAACTTTGTCTCACCTACTCTGCATGATTGGCCCCTGTCTGAATTGACAGGCTGTAAATCACAATCACCGCGAACTAAACCTACACTCCTCCCTCAAGTGACCTTTCATCCTCGTTGACAAGATGACGCGCCCCTCCTCACTTGAAGTACGCATGTCGTTCTGTCTGGACTCATGAAGTGCTGGCGGACCATGAAGAGGAGTCGAAATGCAATCTTGAGATGAGAGGTGCTATGCCTCCATCCTTTGAGGTGCCGATAAAGTGTTTCGATTCAATCGCCCGCACGCCACATTTGATTAAAACCAGCACGCATGAATTGGTGGGCGTGGTCGTGCACCGTGCGGCTAATTGGACTGCCTCCACGGTGACACGGTGGAGAGAATGATGAGGATTCGATGTAAATAGAAGGAGGGATACACAAAGAAGGAGGGGCTAAATAATGAGCTAAACGTTTCAAGTCATGAACATGTCCAAAAAAAAGAAAAAAAAGACGCGCGCTAGCTCTGTGTTTGCCATTTTGGAGGGGTGATGTAAAAGTGAAAGGCTGCTATCCAATTTATAGCTCTGTGATTTCGGTGGAAGTTATAACTGCACGTCACGCTGTGAGCTGTAAGATGTAGCGAAAAGCCTACTAGACCATCTTGGTGTCGAAAAAAAAATTTTGAAATGATTATTTATTGATATCACAAAAGCTGTCATCTGAACAGATGCGTTTCGACTTTTTCAATCCAGCGTACTCGTTGTCGGGCCTCATGTTCTCATGTAAGGATGAACATTTGAAGTCATTACGCGATGCCGGCCGGCCACTTCGCCGTGGGTGTCCCGGAGAGCAACAGATGTTGAACTACTCTCCGCTGGCCCATTTTTTTTTTTTTTTTTATGTGATGAGCAGCCCTACGTGTGTCTGAGCCCTCCCCTCATTCGCACGGGCCCCGTTTAGGACTAATTAGCTACATCCCACCCCCACGTCCCCGGCCCCAAACTCCCTCTGCACTCTTGTCTTCCGACCCGCGGGTCTTATCTCATTGTACTGTCGTCTCATTGTTCGCCGTGCTAAGTAATAATCATCCAAGCTCGGCTCCTCGGCCTCTGCTCCTCCTCTGCTCCTCCCTCCTTGTTCTCCTCATTATGTCCCGGCCTCCGCCATGACAAATGTCATTAATCAACTCCTTTCCGAAGCACGATGAACCTTGCAACCCGTAACACCCACCCCTCGCCTTTGCTGGGACAGGAAGTATTCTTTTCCCCCCGGGCGTTGCGTGAGGGCAATCGGAACAAAATCGAAGCGGCACAATAGACGTACCGATGGCAAGCAAAAGAAGATCTCGGAAATCCCACAATGCAGGCTGTATTATTCTCACGCCTTCATGTCTCGCCGCAGGTTTGCTCGCCGGGCTGAATTGATTCTCGGAGGAGAGTTGCGCTCAAAATGAGTCGAGTGGCCTCGAGTAACCTTTATTGAACCTTCCGTGGTACCGGTGTTCACGTTCGTAGCTCACTTTTAACTATTTTGCCATGCTAGGAAGAACGGTGACTGCCATCAACACACACACACACACACACACACACACACACACATTTTTTGCATTTCTCGCAGAGCACCCGATGACCATTTGTGGCGCGTTAGTGTTCGGGA
Source organism: Hippocampus kuda (assembly GCA_901007745.1). Lineage (NCBI taxonomy): Eukaryota > Metazoa > Chordata > Actinopteri > Syngnathiformes > Syngnathidae > Hippocampus > Hippocampus kuda. Next base: position 20,282 of record CAAKHF010021575.1, read on the forward strand.
ATCACTGCAGCAGATGCGAGGGTGACTCTGCATGAGAAGGGCAGATTGTTTTCTCGCGTTCTTGAGCAGCGAACAGGGACGGCGTAACCTCTTCACCTCGCGACTGTGGTGGGTTGGCAGACATGGCCCTTTTGCGTTAACCTCTCTCCATTTGGGTATGAATGGATACAAAGTGAATGGTGAGTGGAGAGAGAAAGAGGAGGTGCTGTGTCGCTCTTGGGCTGGTGCGTCTGTGATGTTCTGCTTGGGGGTGACGCACTTTGTGTCACTCGTCTGTGAAAAGAGTCTTTTTTTTTTCCATTTCTGTGTGTTTTGGATCAGGAAAACAAAAACATTGACGGGAGTTTCTAATCACTGTTGGTGAACCTCATGAATTTGTAAAAGTTTGGATCATCTGATGTCTTTTAGAGGTTATCTTGTAGCATGGTGTGCGTTGTGAGTGCACCACACACGATAAGAGCGGTAAGCACGCCAATACAGCGTGAACTGGGGCTGTCGTCAAGTTGGCGGGAATTTAGACTAGTTGAAAATGCCGGTCAGTGTTTGCACAAAACCCTGCGGCTTCTCCTGGGAAATATCAGGAAAAGTCTACTAGAGCATCATAAGAAGAAAGGGTTCCGTCAAATTAGCATCAGAAGCTAATTTGGGGTTAATTCGGGGCACTGGGAACGTTGCAGGTGTGTGCCATTGGCCATGAAACGCCAGTTTGAATGTGACTGGTTGTTTTGAGCATAGCCACATCTTCAGTTATGTGAGGGTGGACACACCTGTGCATTCGCTGAATCTCAGTTGTTTGTTTTGACCTCCCCTCTCCAAAATGTGTGTTTTTTTTTCTATTGAGTTGTTCAGGGCAATTAAGCATATGAATAGTGGAAAAAGTATGACCGTATTGGCCCGAATATAAGACGGTGTCTTTTTTGCATTGAATTAAGACTGAAAAAGTGGGGGTCGTCTTATTTTCGGGGTCTAGACATTATACCCATTCACGACGCTAGTTGGCGCCAGATATCATTGAAGCGAATGCTGAACTTGACTTCCCAGGCCAAAGTGAACCCCTGCCACGAAGAATAAAAATAAAAAGAGCGGTAGCAAGGAAAAGATAAGAAAATAATAGAAGAGATAACAGAAAATGGAGAAACGTAGTAACAATTTGGAGAAAAGTGGGACAAAGATCGGCCAGGTTAACCGGCAGCTGAGGAGAAGTTATGATCTAATTTACATTTCAAAAACCAGAAGCCATTCATTTACGAATGTGATTGCACTTTAGATATGAATGAGGCAATATAACAGGCTCTTTCTCTCAAATATGTTGTTATAATCATTTGTTTCAGATGTACTATAATTATTTTCTGTATAAAAATTCATTTGATGTTCAAAAAGTCTTTCTTCAAATTTGAGTCTTGAAAAAGAGGGGGTCGTCTTATAATCAGAGCCGTCTTATATTCGGGCCAATATGTTAAAATGATTTTTAAAAATTTTTTTTATTCCTATCACAAAAACCTGTCAGTTGAACAGGGGTGTGTCAGGATTTCTGATCGTCAATATTGAACAGGTTTTACCTTTCCAACTTTTGCCCGTGACTGTTTTCAGAGTACATCAAAGAGCGAAATTTACACCACATGCTCAGGTTAATCTTTTCGGGAACATCCGATAATCGATGATCTGTATGTGTGTAGCCCGCTTGGAAAGAACAGCAAAACATCTTGTGTGTATCGGGGACACTTCACGAGAATGACTCTCACCGCTTGATTGTATTCGATTACTCGTCAGAAAATCGACATGTAATGACTCAGAGATAATAAAATGGTGTCATGCAAACACGTGTGTATACACACACACACACATACACACACACACACACACACACACACACACACACACACACACACACACACAGACGGTCATCCAGCAGGTGTTAGT
>CAAKHF010021576.1:12805-24517 GCA_901007745.1 Hippocampus kuda
CTCACTAAGAATTTGGCGGCACCTCATGCACAGCCTCGCAGAGAAGTACGCGCGCACACACACACACACACACACACACACACACACACACACACACACACACACACACACACACACACACACACACACACACACAGAAAAGCAAATGAAAAGCCTCGGATCATTTATTCAACACCTTTCCGATCCAGCTTTAGGTCCAAGGAAATTCAGCACACTAGTGGAATGACTAGGATGCACTAGTAAAATGACTGATTTGCTAGTACCGGTCATGTTTTTCAACTACTGCTATTCATTAATGTGCCCAAGTTCCACAACTTGAACATAATAGTCAGACAACTGAATGTTACTCAGCACTAGCTTATATCTGCATGCTGCTAGTACAACTAGTGATGTGCTGGGCGTCAACTGGTAGAATTTTATCTCGCTACGAGTGGTAGTAGTATCACATAGGTGTCAACTAGTGCACAGTTTTTCCTCATTAGTAACATGTAGTTGTCCTACTAGTAGTGGTTCTACTACTGCATTGAATTGCCCTAAGATGGGATCAGCAGAGCGAGCTTAAAATGGATATTAAGAACATTGATTAAACGCTCAAACAGGTTTCTATAAAGTGTTAGTGGGTCCATACTACTGCAGTCTCTGTCCTCACTTTTAAACAGAAGCACGCGTGCCCCCTAGTGGAACCGACCTGTGTTACACAATGTGTTACTTGTGCAGCACAGTACTGTAATTTGATAGAAAGGTACAATTTCGTACGGTACTAGTAGGATGACAGTGGCACTAGTAGTGGGGAAAAATCTCACTGGTAAGACACAGTCATTCTACTAATGCAATGAATTGTCTTACTAGTGAGAATAAATAGCAAACTAGTATATGGACCTTAAGATGGGAACCAAGGATATGGAAGAAATGCTCATTTTTTTCCATAGAGCAAAAAGCTAATACAATTTTATGATGTCACTAGTAGTACTAGTAGCACACAGTTTTGCCACACATTCACATATTTGCAGAATTCCCCCCCCCCCAATATTTTTGAATATCAGTGTTTCATACATTTCTCCCCATTTTTAGTGGAAAACACATGTTGAGTGTTTATCTGAGTACTTTTGGGAAGGTTTTAGGGGAGGGGGTTTAATATTCTTTCCCAGTCTATTTTAATTACACACAGATTTTTCTGGTCCACTGTAAATGCTCAAACACCTTTCTGTAAATCCATGATATCCAGTCTTAGGCTGTACTAGGAGGCCAAAATTAGCACTAGAAAATCTACTAGTCGGGCACAATCATTCTGCTCGTGCACAGAATTGTCTTAGGAGGGAGAGCAAAGGGCATACGACTACATGGACCTTTAGCTGTATATCAAGGAGATGGAATGAATGCTCATACGGCTTCCCGTGAATGCATACATAACACACATTGTCCAAGGGTGCGCATAGGGACACACGGTCTGAATGAAACAATCCTCAGTGAGACACAGCTGCAGGATGTTACAACTAGCTCCATGGAAACGGATGCAGGAAACAGGAAGTTGACAGAAAGTAAGGAGGAAGTGACGCAAGCAGTCCGAGGAAGGTGAACAGCAAGCAGTCGGATGCGGCGAAGTGACGTAATACAGGTGAAAGGTTAAAGCGTCCCCTCGTCCAGCAGTTTGTTGATGCCGTTGCAGATCTTCCTCAGAGACAGTCTGTACTCGTCTCCGTCCCCGTACAGCTCGGCCAGGAACTCGCCGTGGGCAAAATGGTTGAAAACGTGGTTGATGCGAGCGTGCGAGCGAGCCGTCAGGTGCTGCTCGACCAGCATGTGAAGCAGGTCCCGGCACTCCAGCAGGAGCTCGGAAAGAATATTCCGGTCAAAGGTGTACTCCACCTCGTAGAAGGACACTGCCGTCATGGCCGCCTGGTTCAACTTCTTCTTGAAGCGCTCCACCGTGTCCAGCTCGTCGGGGCTGAACTGGTGGTTGCGGTACAGGATGCCAATCTTCAGCGCGATCTTGATGACATTCTTGATGATCTTGTGGGCCTCCTTCTTGCTCTTGGTGAACTCTCGACTGGTCTTGTAGAGCTCGTCCAAGATCTCGCTGCTGGTGTCGTCCGTGAGCATGTTGGCCACCACCATGGTCGCCATTTTGCTCAGGATCTTCTTCTGGGCCTGCAGAGCCAAGGAGCGGGAGTTGAAGCTCTCATGTCCTTGGGGAGGGAGAAGAAACGGCAAGAAATGAGAAGGCTGGTCAAAAATAAAAGTTGCTAGGTTTTACAGCTGTGCTTTTGATGCAAACAGCACACAAAGGTAGCAAAAGCGCTCCACCTCTATACTTAAGTAGAAGTACAAATATTTGAAATTATTAAAAAGTAAGTGGTGAAAGTAGAAGTTCTAACTCCTGTACTTAAAGACCTTATAGAGCAGAGGTGTCCAAAATCCGTCTTGGGTGCCATTTGTGGTATGCGGCTAGTTTTTCATTTGCTCACCGCATATTCAAATAAAACAACAGAAACATGGGTCGCATTAGAAGTTGACAAGAAAAAGTTAAAATCCTGAAGAATTTCATCACATTTTCGTTTTTTTTTTTTTTTCCCTGATCCACTCTATCCGCACAAGGGCATGCTGGAGCCTATCCCAGCAGTCTTCGGGCAGGAGGCGGAGGACATCCTGAACCCGTTGCCAGCCAACTGCAGGGTAGACATAGACGAACAACCATCCGCGCTCACACTCACACCTTGGGACAATTTAGAGTGTTCTATTAACCTGCCTTTGGAATTTCGGAGGAAACCAAAATACCCCGAGAAAACCCACAAAGGCAAGGGAAGAACATGCAAACTCCACACAGGGAGGCCGGAGCCGGAATCAAACCCTTTGACCCCTGCACTGTGAGGTAGACGTGCTAACCAGTCGATTACCGTGCAGGTAATGATTAATACATTTGTGTTATTTTGTACAGTAAACACAATAAGTACTGTATGTGTTTTCTCTTTTCTATAACTATATACCTACCAATACTATGTACCTACTTTTGCACCCCCTTTATAAAGGGATACCATTATATTTTTTCAAACATGTATTTACTACTATGTGGAGGCATAAGAAGGATGCTAGACAAAGTAGCATCCATTTTTCCAAGTCTGAGCTGTGGTATTTAATTGACAGTCGAGTGGGACGTGGTCTCAGAACATTCGGCAGACTCGCCCAAAACATTTGAGAGCAGAGAGACTTACATGAAGCCACATTTTATATACTTGCCGATTCTTTTAATCAATCAAATTTGGCAGGCATGCTAACAACGCTCTTCTCTATGGTGTGTCACATTTACAAGTCATTTATTTTCACGGTACAGGGTTTTTAATTTAAAGTAAAAAGTACAAACACTTAAAATGTACAATCAGTGACCTCATTTATTGGCACCACTAGCTAAGATGTGTCAAAAGTTTCAAAATCAAATCTATTTTTATTCCGGAGGCATAGCCTCATTCTGAAAACTGTAGAAATGGTTCATCAGACACAGAACAAGTTCCTCTCATGCCGAGCTCAGTCCCCACAAACCTTAACCCCATTGAAACCTTGTGAAGGGCAAAAGCGGAGAGTGCAGAGAAGACCCAGGTCGCTGGGTGATTGAGAGTGATATGCAAAGACAAATAGGCGAAGGGTCTTCCCGTCTTGTGAAACATACAGGAAAATAATTTTTGCTGTTTTGTCAGCAAAAGGGGGTTGTACAAAGTAATAGCATCTGAGGTGCTAATAACTGTGGCACACATGAATTGATGTAAAATATCCTTCCCGCCATCCATTCATCCATTTTCCGATCTGCTTTATCCTCACAAGGGTCGCTGGGGCCTATCCCAGCTGTGTCCGGGCAGTAGGCGGGGGACGCCCTGAACTGGTTGCCAGCCAATCACAGGGCATACAAAGACGAACAACCATCCACGCTCTCACTCAGACCTAGGGACTATTTAGAGTGTTCAATCAGCCTCCTGTGCATGTTTCTGGAATGTGGAAGGAAACCGAAATACCCAGAGAAACCCCACGCAGGCCCGGGGAGAACATGCAAACTCCACACAGGAAGGCCGGAGCAGGAATCAAACCCATGACCTCTGCACTGTGAGGCAGACACGCTAACCACTGGTCACCGGGCCACCTTGATGTAAAATAGTTAATTCTTTATATGGTATTTTTTCCCTCACTGAATAAATGCATTTGAATTGAAGGTTGGATTTCCCCCCTTTTAATTTAGGCCATAGACTATTTAGAAAAAAAAGTATTTATCAGAGGCTAATGGAGGGCAGTGTAAGTACAAAAGTAAAAAAAATAATCAAGAAATGTGTATATTAAGTGGGATTATCTTTCTATCCATTCATCCAATGTATAGATTTGTGAACAAACTGCAGTACTTAAATCTTGACACAACTATAGAAATAAGCCAACGCGTAGTGTGGAGCTGACCAGATGTACAGTACAGAAGTGCGGTACAAGCGCATTCTCAAACAGGGCGGCGGCCTTCTTGGAGTTGGCTGCAATACGGTGGGCTGACTGAGGGAGGAATGATTACTATCTACTGTGGTGAACATCAAACAGCTGCAGAGTGATAACAAAGCCTCTGCACACTCTCTTTCCACATGCTTCACAGCTGTGAATGCGTGGCAGTAACTATACTTAGCCAATGTTGTCAAGAACAGTGATGTCGAACATGTGAGGAGCTGGCTAATGAAAGGTTTATTTTTATTTTATGCTCGAGCAGATGTCACACTGTGACAAAAGTATTAGGATTCCCAACAGTTGGGGAAGTGCTAGCATGGCAGCAATAGGTTGGTCACGATAGAAACATTTTAAAATCAAGTTGGAGTAGTTGCTACACTCTTTGGACAAAAGTATTGAGACACATGGTCAAACAAGTTAGTTTAAAAAAAAAAGTACAGTATTTATGAAGTACATTTCACCAAAGGGGACACACAGTTATATAATCGACATACATATAGTACAGATATATACAAAATACAGAGAAAAAATTAAAAATAAACACATTGCCTACTTTTTTTTTTTTTTAAATATCTACTGAAGAAGTAGCTCTGAGCTTTGTGGGCAAGCGAAGGGACTCCAAAGCCTTTTCATGTTTCGTTTTCAATTCCGTGTTGGGGACCTAACCGGACAATTTTATTTACAACAAATCCAATAAAGACATCTTAAATAGGTGGTAAATTTTGGAGACAAGCTGTCGGGGGAAACAACCCATCACTTATTGCCACATTCAACTGAAGCACATTTTGAGATATTAATTGAAGTCAAGCAATCACGCAGTGAATTGTTCTCATGGCTCCTTTAAGGATTAAAATGAAAATGAATCTAGGAGTCATCTGCATACAAATTTGCGGTTGAAATCTCTTAAGTGCTTGTAGTGTGTGAAAAGAATGGGACCTAATTTTGACCCTTGAGGAATGCCGCAGGGAAGGGGAACAAACTCTGACTTGTGGGGAGGGGGCAAAAACCACAGAAAAATATGTATTTTAAAGAAAAGAAGAAATAAAAACACCAAATGAAATGTTAATTGTTCCAAAACACTTTTTCCCCCCAAATGCATCATGGGACTTAGAAGTGGAACACCATTTTAATGTTGTTTCATTGTGGTGGTACTTGGAGATCTAAGTATTTAATTAGGTGGTACTTAGTGTAAAAAAATTGAGAACCACTGAAGCACATCATCTGAACATGTTTTTGTCTGTGGGTGCAAATTCACAAGAGGCCCAAAGCTGTGCCACAATTGCCGATCAGTGGCATTTCGTGAGTTAGTTTAAAGCAAAATGACATTTCATGTACATATAATTAGCCCAGAATGACATTTAGCAACAAAAAAGCTCATGTCTGTCTGCAATCATTTCAAGTTACAAATGACGGCATGTGCCCTCTTTGCACTCTTTTGTATGGCATCATGGGAGGCCAAGAGAGACCTCAAAAGACACTCCACAGTAGGGAGCTTGGTTTGAAGTTGTCAAACAAACAACAGAATTTTTAAAAAATATATTAATGCTACGCATACATTCATTAGTATAATTTGTCCATACGGTGATTAATTAGTTGTTAAAAATGAAGTCACGCTTTATACCACAGGTGTCTATTTTCAATATTGCATTTATGTTGCGAATAAATGGAATGGAAATGCAGACACAGACAGAGCTTACACTGGATGGCTTGCTCACTCAAAAGCAAGTTGATGTGTAAGGGGGCATTTACTGCACCAACTTGAGGAAATGAGTGGCGGCATACAGAAATCGTTTTTCTTTTTTTTCCCGGGGTGCTCGTGTGCCCCTGATAGACTGCGCCCTGGGCACCCACTCACTTTGCCCATAGCAAAAACCAGCCCAAAAGTTGCAATTGAAATTCATTTAGATGTCACAACAAGGATGTCATGGTACACATTATGTCCCATGCAGTAGCCAAGTCAGGATAGAACAGTGTGGTCTGCATTAGGCCGATCTGTGCTTTTCATCAACAGACGCTTTATTACTGTCATTTCCTGTTGCTCTTTGTTGTTGTGAGCCTCTGATATCCCTAAAGCAAATTGGAACGATTTGTGAAAGCACCACGATGGAAGCAACAGCTTTACAAACCACGAAGAATGCATGCGCTACCAACTTAATAAATGAATCACTGTTGAGTGAAATCTGTCAGGAAAGTTGAAAAATCAAGTACAAACACCAGAAATTGAAAAAGTAGTCAAACTCTGTACTTAAGTAGACATACAGAAAATGTAATGAAAAAAATCTACTTAGGTGGTAAAGTAAAATAAAATAAAAATAAAAATCTATCACTTATACATAATATCTATTTCGACACTTGCGTGGGGCGGGGGGGACCTCTCCCTTGTGTATGAAATGTGCTGTATTAATAAACATGCCTCACTTATATTAACTGTAATAATCTACAAAAAAAAGTTGGAGCAAAATTCTGCTGCAGAGCTTTGCAATGCTTCTTTTTCCACATAAACTAAAGTTGCAGACTCTCACACTCTGTTTAGAAATATTTTGACATGATGGTGGCCAGCCAGGAGGACGGAATGCGTAAAAGACAGACTGTCCAAAGTTTTGGTTCATCTAACAAACCACATCAGTAAAACTAGAATCGCCAACACAAGGTTCGGATGTTAGATCATTTTAGAGACATTCACCAGTCAACACACAGATTGGCTAACGGGATTGGAAGAACGGTAAACTACTGTATATCGGCTGCAATTATTAGCCTAGTACTTTTGTTCGCTATTTGATGCTGTGCCGTGCTGTAAATTGCACACGATGGGATTACCTACTTGGTCTGTGTATTCCCGCTAGCACTGTGAGTACACGTCATAGTGGGTTGGTGCCCTTCATTGTCATTGCTAAGGTAGTTTTGTTGCATTGTCGGCCACTCCGTACATGATATCGGCAGCATTGTTCGTTCCAAATTATTGCAGAGGATTCCATTGATGCACTCATATAGTTTGAATGTTTTCATACATGATTACATCCTTGTACGTGTATAATACTTTGGCTGTTGTTAATGAAAATATTCAATTCAGAGTTATTCATTGATTAGCATGCCCACCTTTTTTTCAAATCTGGTTGAGAAAACAGAGGTCTTCTAAATGCTTGTAACAAAGAATGCTCGAAGATATCGGTGTAAAATTCATTTGCTATCGTTCCAATACACTGGTTCATTTATGTGCCCTATTCTTTTCTTTTGACCCCTCAAACAACTGTTTGTCCCAATTATGAACAGTGCATCGCCACGCAGCTCTGAGGCATTTCGCTGAATAACTCAATAACAATGGAAAAGAGCAGTTAACAGGACAATCAACAATGAATTGCACTGGGTGACTGGCGCCTCGGCATTCTGTAAATGACGTCACTCGCTGGAGAATGCCAAACAGAAGCATTTTTGTTGATAAGCGCGTTGCTATGGGCATAACTATAAACCTGGGTGAGTTGTGTAAAAAACAAACAAAAAAAAAACCTAACGATAGTATGCTTAAAATATTTTTAGCCGTAAGAATGACTCAAAAGATCTCTAGCCAAATTTTCTTCACACCTGACTTTTAAGTATATATACCTGAAACATCTACTAATGTGCAGTGACAAAGTATCTATACTTATTATTTCCCACCACTGACAAACAACCATTGTGAAGAAAAAGTATAAAGCCAAGTCAACTCTTTGACCTCAGGCTCGACTCCCTTTTCAGAGTTGTTAGACCGAAAACAACATGGAGAAAGACGATGATGATGAAGAACACTTTGAAGTGTGAGTCAGAGTATTGGATGGCGAAGGATGTGTGTGAGTCATCAAATCCAGGATGTCATAACCGACACCTAAAGCCTCTCGGCAGCAGGGTCAAAAAGGTTTTTCGTGGCCACCTGCCACAGCGGGCATCCCAGTTCTCATAAAAATTAATAAATAAACATGTCTTCGTCAGTGTGGACAGACTGCAGAGCGAAATACGCGCATCACGGAACAAATTAGCACGACCGTAGAGTATGTCTTCTGTCACACCGATCCTGGAACTTTTCCGACACGCCCAATTTGAAATGCATACTTTCTTCTTTTGGCGAATGCGGCCCATCATGTGCAAAATGAAGTGTTTCATACAGCATGTGCTTGTGGAAGAAGAGCTCTCCACAGAGGACCATCCAACCATAGAAGCCATGTGTCATGGGCCATCAAAGTGGTTACATAAGAGTCTTTCGAAAGTTCATTTTTCATTTCAGGATTAGGAAGGTGACCACCGGCATTGGCCGTTGACTACACTGTCCCTCTTTGTTCCGCCTGATGTTTCTCGAGTGCTGAGTCAACACTTTCTACTGCATTACATCAAAATAGACATACAGTGTGGAACATGGACAGCAGCCAAAGCTGCCCTGCAAAAAAAAGAAATAAAAATTATATGTCACCCTCTATCAAGTACATCTGGATTTAGTTATTCACATTTAGACTGGCAATGATTAGTTTCAGGAAATACATGTAGAGGAAACTAAATGTTCACCTAAAACATAACACTTAATCAACAGTTAACATTTTAACAAGACATGCTGTATCCGAACACACATCTTAGTGAGTGAATGTCTCCTGCGCTTTGTATTTCTTTGATTTTATGGCGCGGTGCAGCGAATGTGTGAGATGTGATTGAAAAGAATGCAACGTCAGAACTGACTGCAGACGAGAAATGACAACATTCTGCCTTTAGATGTACAGTAAGCCGCCTACATTTTGGGGGAATTGCATATTTTCATGGTTCCACTCGTCATATACCACAAACGATGAGCCCCTAACCGTCTACGTAACCCTTAAAAATAAATTGCTCGCAGATGATTACTTTTTGAAAAATGCAGCAGAAGTGCGCATGTACTATACGTGCATATGATTCTCAGTAACTTTCACAAAAAGCCCAGGCTAAACATACAGTGCTGTGAGAAAGTATTTTCCCCCTTCCTAATTTCTGTGTTCTTTGCATCACACACACAAAGGTTCCGGTTCCTCAAACCAATTTGAATATCACACAGAGACAACGCAAATGCACTTTCTACATTCCAATTTAATTTATTAAGGCACCAAAACAAATTCAAAACTACCCTATGAGAAAAAGTAATTGGACCCCCCCACCCCTTGTTAAATCACATAGTAACAAATAACAACAGTGAATCACTACATTTGAATTCACCCAGGGAAAAACCAGCCACTTGAATGCACTAAATATTACAGAAATTCGTTGTGGTTGCTGAGCCCTAAAACACGGCAGAATGTTTTTGCGGTGCTTCTCCTGTCTGGATCAGATATCTCACACTCACACACGAACGCACCACCACGCAGACGTTGCTCGTGACAACATGCAGATGTTCAGCATTGGATGACACGCCACAGGTGCATGCGTTGTTTTGCTGCAGGGCACAAAAACCCCCACAGTAACCATGACCGCACGTCTCTGTGCTGTATGAGGACCTTTTTGTCCCGCTCTAAATATTATCAGTACAAACAGTCAAAGAGCCGAGATGCTAAAGGGTAGGTGTGTTGTTGGCAAGCGATGATGGTAGCATCTCGGAAATATACACTTTTTTTTAATCTACTTTTGCAGTCAATATTCCTCAAATGTGAATAGCCCATTAAGTTGCTTGTGGAGGCTCTCAGTCGTACAGGAAAGTTCCATCGAAGAACAATAGGCCTAATCAAGACCCAACGATAGGGAATTTAGATATCAATGGGCCTCTTCACCTAGGGGCGTGACTAACCATCCCCAACCAGTCCTCAAATAGGCCTCGCTCAGCTTTTTAGCGCAGAACAATTTCCCGGAGTCTTCACGGAGACTCCAGAGTTGTCTACCGCTGACGAAGCTTCTGTGAGAGAAGCGAAACGTCCTTTTTGTTTTTTACCCACAGGTACAGATGACGACTGACGGAACCCTTTCTTCAATAGCCCATTAAAGCCTTCATTGAATCTTTTGAAATGTCACAGTGATTGAGAATGTTCCATGTATGGTAATCACTGTTATGCTTCGTGGTGCTTTGGGAGCAAGCCAAATATGCAGTTTAAGAGGTTTGAATGAAACTCGAGGCACCGTGTTATATCAATACCATATAACCGAGATGAGCGGTTTGACGACTACAGGTGCACCTGCGCTCTTAAAACTGTTGGGTTAAAAGTAACCCAAATTGGGTGAAACAGCTAAGCGCTGGGTCCAAAGGGGATTGAACGAATGCTGGGCTTTTTTTTTTTTTTATACCCAGCACAATGGATTGAGGATTTGACCCCAAAAGGTAAGGTCAAGATTTGGATCAACAAGGGGTAAGAACTACTCATACAAATGAGTTAAAGCTACCAAAAAAGTAGTTACCAGGTTATCAGTATAGCTGTGGTTAAAATTTTAACCTTAAAGAAGCCACACTAAATAAATAAGCCACACTTGCTTAAAGAAGCACGAACAAATTTCCTCAGCCAGGGGTCGCCACAGCAAGTCACTCCATAAGACGTTTGGTGCAGTTTCCTTATGCAACATCCCTTTTTAAGGGACTAGAAATGGCTTGGAACCACCGTGCGGCTTAAAAGGGTCTTGCCTTTGAACCACAATGCCCATGTCCAAAGTCAGCGGTGTTACAACGAATTTTACATTCAATGTAGTTCATCTTCATTACTTCAACGCAATCTGCTGCATTAAGATAAGATAAGATAAGATAAGATAAGAAAACCTTTATTAGTCTCGCAATGGAGAAATTCCCATTTCGCAGTAGCAAATTTATGAATGGAAGAAGTAGAACAACAAAATATAGGAGCTGCTGGAAAGGCAGCCACTCACGCGGCGCCATTTTGAAGTCAAAATAACAAAAATAACACAACACAACACATAGGACACAAGACAGTCGTGCAATCTTCACCACTTTTCTGCATACACTTTGTTGTCTGAAGCAGTTATAGATGAAAGAGGAGAGGATCAAAGTGTCCTTTCACCAGTGGATCAGAGACGTCATGCCGAAAATGTGCACACGTCTGCTACAAGCTAAGTTTTGAAAGCAAACACGAAGCTGAAGCGTCCATTGACGAAAAAGAGATTGGCTCACATCTCCTGTCCCATGTAAATCCACTTCAATTCCAAGCCGCGACTCCCAGTTCCACATCCGCATCGGCGCTCCGCGCTAACGCTCCTTTCTTCTCGTCGGCTCCTCAAGCCTTACATCCATCCAGCCGCAGACCGTTCAACAGCACCGATCTCTCC
>CAAKHF010021577.1:0-18235 GCA_901007745.1 Hippocampus kuda
AGGCGGGGGACACCCTGAATTGGTTGCCAGCCAATCGCAGGGCATGCTGTACATATGTTTCATTATATATATTTTTGAAATTTGAATTGACGGAAGCTCACATTTTCAAATGGCATCATATCGAATGTGCAGTGGAACCTGCTAAATCCAACAAATCAAAATTAATCCCAAATGTTCTGTATCCCTCTCCAGATCCTCAGCAAAAAGTGATGGGTTCCTTCTTGGCCCATGTACCACATCGCTCCAAAGTTCCATGATCCAGCCATTTTCTTTACTGCTTGTCTTCAGTCAGGTCACTGGTGGACCACCTTTGTTTTTGGGTGAGAGGTGAGGTACGCATTAGATTGGTTGCCAGTCAATCACAGAGCACATACTGTATAAACAAGTACTCACATTAACATTCACACAAATGGACTACGGTCTTTAATGATGCTGGATTTTGAAAGGAGGTCAGCGTACACCCCACGGAAGCAGCGTAAGAATGTGGGTTTTTTTTTGTATTTTATTGTATTGTTTTTCATTTTTTGGTCATGCTGTAATGGCCAAATATCACTAGATTACTTGTTTGTAATTCTGATTCTGGTGTGTGGATGATTGAATTCACGCAAACTGTGAAATTCTAAAAATCTTATATCCTCACCATGATCCAAACACTGAACAAAGTAAAGTTGAGGGGAAATGTTTGTATCTGCCCTACCTATTATAATTGTACTACGTTAATAATGTGATCCAAACTGTGCATTTGTCAGCTGTTTCAATTTTAAAACTGAAGTCAAGTCAAATATTTTTTGATACAGATACACTAATATGTTCTATGGTCCCAAAAGAAGTCTAACCCAGGGAAACTTTTACATTTCGACTCAGTTTTCCATGGAAAACACACACACACACACACACACACACACACACACACACACACACACACACACACACACACACACAATAGTGGGTGGCCCGGTAGTCCAGTGGTTAGCACGTCGACTTCACAGTGCAGAGGTACCGGGTTCGATTCCAGCTCCGGCCTCCCTGTGTGGAGTTTGCATGTTCTCCCCAGGCTTGCGTGGGTTTTCTCCGGGTGCTCCGGTTTCCTCCCACGTTCCAAAAACATGCATGGCAGGCGGATTGAACACTCTACATTGTCCCTAGGTGTGAGTGTGGGCGTGCATGGTTGTTTGTCTCTGTGTGCCCTGCAATTGGCTGGCAACCAATTCAGGGTGTCCCCCGCCTACTGCCCGATGACAGCTGGGATAGGCTCCAGCACCCCCCGCGACCCTAGTGAGGATAAAGCGGTTCGGAAGATGAATGAATGAATGAATATACAATAGTAAATCAGAATGCCATTTAGACAAGTGGGGACATGTAGTACATGTAGTTGCAATAATAATAGTTTTGAATTGACATCCGTCGAAATCTTGACGAAGCTTTAGCTCTTTACTTGCCATGATGGTAGCCATTGACTCCTTTTTGTTTGCAGGTGACTAGTGTTTCAGCCTTGGCTAGTAGTTCTGGCATATATCCTCTCCAGATTCAAACGTAATGAAAAGTCTAATGGTCGGAGGCTGGGACAGAGCAGCCATTGATGGCTCCACATTGAAGTGATACTCAAGTCCTCCCATGTTGCTTACATTGGACTGGGCCTCTGAGATTAGAATAATATCAACACATAAGCCTTTGCTTGTTCCTCACTTCTCCATCGCTCGTTCGCTCTTTCTGTCAGTTGTTTTCTCTGGTTAACTTGAACGCTCTCAACATTACATTTTTAAAAGATGGAGATGACATTTTGGACCACATCGGGTTAAAGAAGAGATATTTAACCCTAAATCTGTTACCTGTTCACACCACTGTTGGCAAGTGAGTCCGCTGACATTTGCTGTGAACATTTTGTGCCAACCTGAAAATCACCTCCTCTCCCTCCCCTTCCTCCTCTCCCTCCTCCATCACATCGCAGATGTTAGGAGGCAGGCCGTCTGCAACTTTAAGGATGACTGTGTAGAGCACAGAGACCCCTCTCAGCTCCTTTATGGCAAGGCCAGTGAACGAAGGAGAAAAAAAAAAGAAAATAAATATGTTCAGCTGGAAAGCTAAATCAAACTAGCTCACCAAACTCAGTCACCCTATTTGACAATGACACCCAACATGACAGCATGAATGCATCTACATAACACTTTTTTGCTACATAACACTAAGCAATAACTTTTATCAAAAGTTTAGTACAAAAAAAGATGGGGGGGGGGGTTCACCATAAAAAAGGGAAAAACTGTAATTGATCTATTACTGTATATTCTCATGTCAACTGCAGACATTCTCCTGCTCCGCATTTGGTCGAGCACCAAAAGTGATGTACGGGAAATGACGTACCAGAAATGATGCACCAGTAATCTTCATCAAAAGATGAACAAATACATGTCAAAGCTAGTTTACTGTGCCTGTTATCCTGGCCTGCAATTAATTTTAGTCTTAACGTGCGTGTGTGTTACTTCATTTACTCCATAAAAGTTACGTGACATTGAAACCTCCACCTCAATGAGATGGGGCTCACGATAGAGTTAAAGTGACAGATTTGTATCATTTTCAAAGTGATTACTGTATTCAACTTGCTCCCTCCCTGCTACGTTTGGCCAAATGCTCCTGTTTTCAGTAGCCCGGTGCGACGTAGGAATCACTCCAGCTCCACGTAAGTCTCCTTACATTGTTTACATAGCAGATGAATAGGGCTTTTACTTACTCCACTTGAAGCGCCTCCTCCTACTTGAAAGTGGAGAGCTACGCATACTCTTCACGTCCCTCATTTCAGCCACAAACTCAGCGAGAAGTGGGATCTCAGCGATGGCCATTGGTATCAGACTCTTGGATACGCATAAGAAAAACAGTGTTTGCCGCATATTATCTGGGTAACTGGCACAGCACTCAGAAGAAGTAGCTGACTTTCTCGCTTCTATATTTGATCTGGCTTCGGGTATCACACATTCAACTTTCCCCTCCACATTGACACAGACAGATAGGTGCTCTCAGGCTTTCATGGGTTCCAGCGGGTAGAAAGCTTTGACAGTCTGCACTGTGATTCAGAGATCAACATGTCTCTGCAAAAAGCCTTGGGCAACCATTAGACTTGTTGTTTTCGTGCAACTGTGACTCAGTCTCTTCATTGGGAAACAATCAGAAAACTCAAAGCAAAGAACCAAACAGGCGAGTGTGATCTCCCCATCCACATGCTACACTTGACTTTGACAGCCAGTGGAACCCCTAAGTTTGAACATCATTCTTTCCTTCAGGTAACATAAACTGATCCTGTGTCGAACTCACCATCGTAAAACCTGAATTACAGGTCTGTGCAACGCTGTGCCTTTCAGTTTTAATCAGTAGGAAGAAAGCCTTCAAGAACTAATATTTAAAACAGCTCCACCGAGTGGTGATGGGTTTTATGTACAGGTCAGCTAATTCCTGACAGGTTGAGGTTAGGTTAGGATTTTTTTTTCCCTTTAAAACATTCTGTTTTCAACATTATCTTGACATTTATTTTGAAAGTGTTAAAATCATACCAAGCAGTTGGACACCATCGTTTATTTATTTATTTTTTTCATGCAGCTTCTCCTCGGGTAACTGTGGACAACAAGCTTACCACCACATCGAATTGGTATCCACGAGGGAAAAATGACCAAGTCTGAAAAGATCTGCCATAGTTCTATAGTACGCTACTGTATATCAGTGCAAGGTGACTAAAATGGGTACTTCTGTCTCCCTCTTTCACCTTCTGCACACAGAATAAATTGTTGTAGCATCAAATATTCACAAAAGTTGCATTTTTTCCCGATAATTTGTCTTGGAGTCCACGGTGAAAATATAAGGTCAAAATTGACTTTAATGGATGGTGCTAACATGACTAAATTCAACATTAAACACAAGTATACTTAATATGGCTCTGAAAAAGTGTCCTTCACTTTGTGTTTTGGTGACAAATACATGCAAATAGTTTTTTTTTCAATTCCCCTTCCTGTTTGATTTCTCGGTAAACATTCGTTTGAATTTCCCAAGATCGATTGATAATGGTCACTGCAGAGATCGAAAGTAGGTTACCTCTAAATCATCTACTGAAAGTGCAATCACACCTCTTTAAGTTATTATAGAAGCCAATCTTTGCCAAAATGATGTAAATGCAGCATTAAAAAAATAATAAGGACATTATTGAGCTGGGGGTGGGGGGTTTTCAGCCCAAAGATGAGATGCAGAAAAAAACTGATCAACCTGTTTGATTATTTTAGACTGCATGTTGAAACTAATGCTTTCCTTTGGATGTAAGGCACTAATACACTCTTAGCCGTTTATGTTTGAAAGATTTGTTGTTGTTTAAATGCAGTCATATTCATTCACTCATCCACCTCCATTACCTTAACTGTTACACATCTCTAACCAAAATGACCAGTAAATAGACAGTTTTGTTATGTTAGGTCCATTTGAGCAGTGACACAGTTGTTATGCTTTAACTGTTGTACACCACCACAATGGATTTGAAATGCAATATTCAACATTCGATTTGAGCCTGATAATATTTGGACACTTGTTGCTTGTTTGTATCGCTTGCCTTCACGCTGCACTTTTGCCTTCATGTTTGTTTCCTCAAATAATAACCCAGAAAAAAACGTTTTTGTTTTTTTTAAACCTCTGTTGACAAAAGTTGCAAGGGTTTCCAAATCCCAAACAGCCATTGTGTTTTTTAAGTCCCTTAATTGTAACAAACAAAGAAAACAAAACACAGAAGAATCTAGTTGCAGCTTTTATTCAGTCATGAAAGGAACCTATTACAGTTTAGGGCATAACCAATTACTTTACTATTAGTCTGTATTACAAGTGCTGTATATTGTGTTCTATGTCATGGTCCCCAACCACAGGTCCGTGGACCGGTAATGGGCCTCGGCCTGTTCGGGACTGCGGCACACAGTGACAGACCTGCGAGCTGTGAGCAAATTTACTCCATCAGATGTGATGTGGAAAATAAGTGTGACTCTAGCCAATCGGAGTCCTCCTTTTAACATTGGTTGGAAAGTTGAAATCAACAGAATCGGCCAATAAGTAAAAGAAGAAACCATACAAAGAAAGTAATCGGAACAAATTCACCAAAGGTACAGCTAGCTGAACGCACAGCTGATGGGCAGCCATGTCTTCCGAAGATGAAGCTATTTTGACAAGAGAAGTTCCTCCGCTCGTGGAATCTCCAGAGTGACGTGGAAGAGGAAGCTCTTGTGCAGGTGCTCTCTTGTCAAAAACAAGACGATACAAGAAACCTGTTGAATCATTAGAGCAAGTAGCACCCAAGTGATCAAGTGGAAAGCATGAAAAAAGTTAGCACAGCCTGCCCACATAAACATTAGCAGTTTAGTAGCTAATAACAAGCCAGCAGCCACCAGATGAAAGTAGCAATGAGGCTAACCCTGTATGTAGGATCGTAACTTAAAAAATAATTATGTTTACATGATAAGGCGTAGTTATTATTCCTGGTTGGTCCATTTCTTGGTAGTTCACTGTGCGATTTTGTTTTAGTCTACATTCGTTATGCAGTACAATGACATGTTAATGTTAATAAAATGTTGAATTATTCTATAAACATCCCTATTGTCCGTACCAGTGCTTTAAAACTGGCAATTTACAAGCGATGAAAAAAATGGTTGCCGGTCCGCGAAGAGCATGTATTTGTCTCAACCGGTCCTTGGCACAAAAAAAGTTTGGGGACCACTGTTTTATGTGATTTAAAAAAAAAAAAAGGTGCGATATAAATCCACTCATCCATCCATTTTGTGTTGAATGGTAATATACCATAAAGAGCTCTTTCCCAAAACAAGGTAAAAGCCACATTTTGTGTTCAGATGTTTTCTCTAATACTGTAAGTATAAATAGTGTTTCTAACATTTTTAGGTCCAGGTAAATATAATTAGTCAAATTTCTCACAATGATCCAAATGAAAAAGCGTTTTATATGTACGAATGCGCGGTCTTGTGGTCAATTCGGAGTGAGGCTTGTTGGACGTCTCTGTGCATCTAATTCCTTTCTTACAATTTGTAGGACAAACAAAGTCAGCTGAATAGGCATCGCCTACTTTGAAATTGGACAAACAATTCAAGACAAAATAGTCGACATAAAATGTGTCAGCAAACATGTCTTTGCGCCAATCTGGAGAGGAAGTCGACAAAACTTTTGTTAGAAATTGTCATCATCGTTATGAAGTTGAGTTCTTCCTGGGAAGTCAGTCACTGCGGAAACAAAGTGTATTAGTGAGAGGAAGGGGCCTGATGTCCATCCACAACTCCTGGATGTGCAGCACAAGAATTGCGTTTGGACAATCAGCTCCAGACTCCCGGTCACAGCAAAACCATCCTTTTGTCCGCACAGTGCAGTGGCTTTAAAAAAAAACAACAACAACAACAACAATAATAATAATTATAAGAATGATAACGTGGCAAAAAAAAAAAAACATAAAAATGCACAAATTGTGTCTTTAAGGATTTGATGCTCCAACTTATCTTTTTAAAAAAAAAAAGGTTACCGTCAAAGTTTGTCTGCAACAAGTCTCAACTTATGAAAGTTTGAACTGAAATTCAAAATACAAGACGCACCTTCAGTCATGCATTTTCTTGAAAGTCCCAGTTTTGACAAATTTGTTGATCACTACATAAACTCTTATCGGTTCTATGTGCCTTCTAGTGAATCTCGGTTAAGTCCACACTCCTGTGCATCCGAGCTCAAGCGTTGCCTGTTCCATTTGCCTCCTCTTGTGCCTCTCTCTGCTGCTTCCCATCTATCCATCTCATTTCATGCAGGACTGGGGTTACCTAAGCGACTGGGCCTCAAAGGAGAAAATCTCCTTTTCTACAATTTGCTGTGAAAGTGACAGAAGGGAAAGAAGGGAGGGGTCCGTGACAATGGGGGACTTGAACGCAGAGAAGGAAAGAATGACAGCAGTGCACATGACAGGTACCAAGATGTAAAGTTAAAAAGTACTCATCTGATGTTTTTCCAATTTTTTGCTGTTTTTTGGATGGGGAATCTGTGGACACTATCAAGATGGTCAAAATGAACCCATCCAATTATCTTTTTTACTTTTCAAAATGATCAATTTCAAGATATAGTTGAACTCAAAAGTAATATTTCATTGATTAGTCCTATTTTTTCCCCCTAAAAAACATGAATGAAAATATGCACCGGCTGGCCTCTCCAATTGGCACAATGTATTACGATCGCTGACTTCAAATGATAATGCTCAATTTTGGCATGTGTAACAGACGAGCTGTTTCGAATATTTTGCATATCCTGTTTCACTACATGCAAGGCCCAACGTGTAACAACAGCGCAGTTCCAGTAGAACAAGAAACATTAACCTCTCTGACAGTGTCAGTCAAACCTGATGATATCTTTCTAGGGACCGGCAGGTTGTTTCTGTAAAGGATCTCATTTTCAGGTGCACCCAATACTGTGGCCAGTAAGTGGCATGAGGCCAAACTTGGCGGCATTACCCTATTGCGTACTATAGTGAAAGATGCCCATCGTCGTCATCTTAAAAGATGCAGAGGGAGTACCAACTGAGTAACCATGGGGAGCGGAAAACAAAAGGGTGTGGCGTGGGAATGTCCCCCAGAGGTCAGGAGTGAGGCTGAAGAGGTCAGAGGTCGGAACCAGCTGGACAGCACACAAGAGGAGAGGAGGGTGAGAAAAGATGGTGAGGGGTTGCGATGCTCCACAAACGGACGAAGTGGACCCAATGGGACATTAACATTGAACTGATGGGAGGCTCGGCAGCCAGCGCCTATTGACAGAGAAGCTAAGCTGTGACACACTCATGCGTAATGGGCCGTGGTAATCGACAAATGACAAGAAGCTCATTGGGGATGCAAAAAGCAGCCTTCCAAAAGCAGTGTACGATTACAAGGTTGTTGGGATTATCTGAAATGACGCCTAACTCCCATTTACTATAATTTGGAATAGAGATGTAAAATTCACAAAATGATCAATTCCATAGTGTAGGCTGTATTGGAGTTTTTCTCCATTGGTTTGGCTCGTTTTTTGAAATCGAAATGACATTCTCAAAATTAACATGGACAAATGCCCAAACCACCTTGCAATCGTTCACAACAACATGGCATTTCTCATTGATTTCATCATATTGCAAAAGTACATATTACAAGTGTCTCTGTCCATCTTAGCAAATGGTTATTTAAAAGTAGCCTACAGTTAGCACAATGAACCCACATTTATCACGTTCTCAATAAACTTTGTTATATAGTTGAGTCTCAGTCTAATGCTTGTTTTCTCCAAAACATGCCAGCATGATCTCATTTTGTAAGTCATCATATGCACAATAGTTTGTTCACTTGTCAAAATTAATCAAGAACATAATATTGTCAACACCTTATATGAGTTCTTTGTTACATTTGATACATTTATGACAGTAATTGACAGTCAGAGGAACATTTCGGCATTTTGACTTGCAGTGCTCACAGAATGCCAAAGGGGCGATACATTTTGGGGCCACTGACTATTTATATGAGAAAGCAGTTCAGTTTTGACACGTGGGTAAATTGTTTTGGGAGAGATAGGAGCTTTTGCTCGTGCGGTGTATTTGTTGCGCAGAACTGCAAGATATGTTTGTCCAAATGATCTTTTAGTTTTAATAATGTCACTTCTGCTTCAAGATATGAGTCAAGCCAATGGAGAAGAAAAATAGATATAGATATACAGACAGGTAGATAGAAATTATTTTCTATTTGAGGGATGAGCAACTGATTAATTGATTAAGATATTTTCTTTCACAAACCCAAGAAAATCATGAAAAATTTATAAATATTCACTCTATTCTCCACAAATAACGGCAGCAGGTGGGGTGGGGGTAATCTGGAAAATACCCATATTATTTTTTTAAAAAACAGAAACGCATTGTAAATATGAAAATGCGTGTGTGCTTAATTGTGAGCATGCAGGGGCTGACTGTAGTTTTAAGTTGTAATGTCACCATTCCCCACTAGTTGGCAGACATGGTTTGGTTGCACTTAGAACTGCTTTCATTGAGCCCTATACAAAAACGTGAGTAAGCCTGATATTTTTTGTGGATTTGAAATGATATCCAAGACAAACATATGTGTAGTACCTCAATGATGTTAAAATTATGAGTCTGTTGATTTTTATGAAAAGAAAATGCATAATATGAGTTGCTTTGCTGTTTAGCAGTTTTGTGCGGTCCTTGGATGGTCATTTTCAAGCAGGGGAACCCTTTTACACTGGAAAAATCACAGTATGTGGTTATTTGTTTGTTTGCTTCAACCCCTTTGTTGTTGGATTAGGATTGTGGATCAGGCATTGAAAAATGTACCGGTATTATGACAAATGAAATATATAGAAAGAGCATATTTTCCTGCACTCTTTGTCATTGTTCTGCTGATAGGGAAGCATGTCACGTCCATTTTGAACAAAGCCAGTGAGAAAACAATTGCCAGATGATGATATTTTAGTACAGCTATGTGGTATCCCCAAAGAAACAGAAATCACACGGCTACATTAGGTAATTCTTTGATAACTTCTCACTACTGTAATTGTTCTTACCTATTGTTAAGGTTGATGTCTCTCCCAGTGCGGAAACAATTCTAGCCAAATTGTTTACAATAATATTGTGCATAATGCTATCATAATGCGATAGATGGTCATCATTTTCATAATCCAAACAACAGGAAGAAACTGTTCAGCTGTAGATAAGAAGCTACTGGTCACTGAAGTTAAGTTATATGTTTTGCATTTCTTTTATTGATCATTCATTTTAATTTTTCACAGTTGAATGATCAGTTGTGCAGTGAAGAATATTTGTGAACAATTCCCACGGTTAGAGCCGATCGTCGCAGACCTCAGCACTGTGGACAAGGTCAGCGGGGCCAGCAGGCCGTCTGCATCAGGTCCATGGTGGTCCTAAAAAAGGAGCATCTTGAGCTCAAGCAGTCGGGGTCAACATGCAAATGTTAACCCCTGAGTGAAAGCAGTGGATCAATGTTCTCATGTCACTCTCTCCACTCATGAATGTGTCAGCCGGCACACCGCAGTGTTTTCATATTTAATCACATTCACACTTAACAATGGGGGAGGCAGCCCTTGAGTTATCCTCTCACTGATTTAGTGAGACAAGAGAATGATAGCGAAATGAAACTTGTGAATATAACACAATAAACCGAGTGGTACCAGCTAACGTTTGCACGTTTAAAAATAAATAAATAAATAAATAAAATAAAAATAATTCCTTATCCGGCACAGTCCTGGCAGATAAAGTTCAGTTGCCGCCTCTCAGGCAGGCCCACCCACTGCTGCCCCTCTGTGGTCAACATGGCACCAGTTACTCCACATTCATATGCACGCTCCGGTGGTCCTTGTCCAGGGGCCCAGTTCTGGTAACAGTCAGCTGACGAACCGCTCCAAAACCAAAGGTCATAAGTGCAAGTGTAGCGCAGACCAAGCCAAATGTGGGATGATGTGGAATTCTGTGCCATCTGTGCCACCAGATCCTGAGTGCTTTGCTCAGTGATGAAGACAAGGTCCATGTAGTTCTCTCGGCAGTTACTTAAGGCTTCCATCCAAGTCATGTTTTCACAAATTAATATCAGGTTTCCTGTGACCTAAATTGACTCATGTTTTCTCGTCTTGTAACTTTGTATGCAACAGTTAAGATACGAAGTTCTGTGCCACTCTTTTGTCTCCCTTCTCTCCCAAAAATTCTACCAAAGTGCATGTTTCACACTCGCTGTACGATATTTCCAGGGGTTCAGAATTGCTTGAATTTTTAATGAATGGTTGTAAAGTGCTTCAAATACACAATCATTGATTTGACAAGGTACAAAAAGAAAATCTGTCCGGCTGAGTAAAATTCAAATAAAATGGAACTTGTGATTGATTATTAGACAGTTTCAACATGTGCCTAGGCCTGTATGTAAAATATATTTATCATTAATTTTACTCCCCGCTTTGCTACACTGCATCTTTAAGTTAGTTTTATCTCTGTATCTCTTTGTGGCATTTCTCACAAAGAGACTAATGAATCAAATCAATCTAGTTTTCATGAAATGCCCAGCTAAACAAATGTGTTTTGAATTGCCCCCCCCCCACACACTTTATATTGTTTTAACACAGAAGTGGCACTTAACATAAAATCTGTTGAATAACATTTTTTCCTTTTTTTATTTTTCCTTTTTGCAAAATAAAGACCCCAAATGAGGAGGTGTATTATAAAGTGGCTAATCGAAAATCATTTTGATGATGAAAACAACTTTCAAAATTGTTCAGATGTTCACCAAGGCAATATATATTTTTTTAAATCTCTGATTTATAGTGCATTTTATAAACAATGTAACTTGATATTCTTCACACACTGTTACTCACAGTACAACATTTAAAAGCAAAGTCAAGAAATAAAATTACTAAAAGTGCAGGCAGTGCAAGAACAAGATTTCTGAAAAACAAGTTTTTAAAAAGACTTACATATACAGTGGACAGCTGTATTGTTTTCAGTGTCCCAGCCTGCATCGTAGATTGAAAAACACCACCTGCAGACGTATAGAAATGTGACGTTTCTGCCATTATGATGAGTTGTTTGAAGGTGTTGTGACGGTCAATGGCAGTGTCTCCCGTGTGCTTGTCTGAGTGGTTGCAGGAAACTTTGCTGGCTGCACCAAAATATAACACAACAGCGATGCAGTACAGATGTGTACAGTATATATAGATGCATGAAGCATGATTTATTTCATGTCGTTTAATCCAAAAAAGTGAACTGAAGCTTCTACATATACACTTAGGGAATTATAGTCTAGAGGTCTTTTCATTTTAATGTTCAGAGCTGATAGCTGATTTAAAAAAGAAAAATTGCTAAAATTACCAAAAGCTGGTTGTATAACCTCAATTTTACTGTGCTTGATTGGTCAGAAAACTCACCCGACATGAACCCTGTACAGAATTTATGGACTACTCAATTTCCAAAAGCAGTGTAAGATACACCAGACCAAATAAAGCACACAAACTGAAAGGCCGCTGTCGAAGCAATCTGGACATCCAGAACACCTCAACAAAGTCGCCCGCCTCCATGCCACAACTTATTGATGCAATAATTCAAGCAGAGAGATCTTCAACACTAGATATGGAGTGAATGTACCTGTTGGCAGAGGTGTACAAACAAAGGTGCTATGTGGCACCATAAATGTTTTGACTGACTAAACATTCCATTCCATTTTCAAGGGTTTTCACTTGGCTTTGCCAACCCTTTGTGGGCCAAAGCACATGTTGACATTAATAGAAAAAAGTCGCAGGACCCCGCCAAATAAAAATCATACAGTGCAGTCGTGAATATTCATGGAGTAGCATTTTGAATTTGCCAAATTGCTGATATTTTGGGGAATCTATCTTTGTGTACTAGATTCAGGCCAAATCCACGTCTAAGATAAAAAATATATATAATGCTGTGGTTCCATCTGGTGGCATCTTGGCACCAAAATACTATGCTGAACTAAAGGGAGGAGTTTCATTTCGTCTGGCCCTAGCTTTGTCTAATGTAACAAAAAAAAAAGGTGCTTTGCCAACGTCTTGTGACATCAAGAAACATTTGAAATTTTCAATTTTCCATTACTCACTGAATTTCACTGTCCATGGCCAGGCTAGGTCCCTTTCCTTTGCTAAAAGAGGGTTAACCGTATACTCGATGCTAATATATTAATCTCATCTCAATTTACTTACACTTATGATGCTACAGTGGTTGGTAATCATTGTTTAGACAATAAGATTGTCATTTTAAATTGCAGACTCAAAAAATAAATGAGTGTTGTTATATAACCCACGAGCCCCTATGATACAGTTGTATCTGTTTTCAGTTGCAACAGTCTTTCACCTATTCAGGGACATATTTTCATGGAAACCACAGTAGCAAGGTATTACTATAAAAGATTGTAATCAGTCATCAGTTTATTCATATGCGCTTTCTGGAATCACTTTTTTTCAAATAAATGTAATTAATATCATTAGGGGTTGTTTACGCGCATGCTGTCTTCTCTTTGATGTGAAATTTGACGTTTTGCATACAGTTGAGCTCAAATTACATTGTTTGCAACCGTTCAACGGTTAGCCACTTCCAAGTGAAAAAAAGTGACGGGTTTGCTTTTATGGAGCTGTTTGAATTGTTCACATTTTGTTGTTTCATTGCAAACTTTTTGTAGGTTTGTAAACATGTACACCAATACTTGTCCTGTATACAGTTCACGACAGCTGTAGCTTGATGACAAATAGACATGAGTCAGTTTATGGCCTTGACACGCAAAGGTGCGTTCACTGGCTGCTACATTTCAGATCATGCCACTGGCTATCATCTTGGAATATAGCGGACACACAGTCTTGATCACGGTAGCTTGATTGCTGCGGTTTTGAGAAGCGGAATGACGACTCGCTCCCATCAGACCACCGCCACGTACCTCGAAAGAGGCTGATGCACATATTTTGAGATGTGGACACATTCTGGACTTCCTTGTTCTCTTCTGCTGAGCCTTCACTGACCAGATCCAAAGATAAATCCCTGCTGTGTGTGCTTTTAGGCGTCCTTCCCTCAATGATTTAGTGATGACAACAAAAATGTAGCCACTTGGAGTATCACTGTTCCCTGCCAGATTTTTTTTAAAGCATGATTTGTGACATTGGTTGAACAATGACTGCAATTTCAGGATTATATAATTCTAAATTTGTACTTGCCGTGCCTAACAAAGCTCCTTTGGTTTTCACACTCACTTTCAAATCATTCTCCCTGTGAATCCATAGCTACCCATGAATGTTGACCCAATCCCTGCGGATTTCTCACCTTCCAGTTAAAGAAATTGAGTTTTTTGTTTTTTATTCGGCCACGCCCAATGCCACCTTGATACATCGCCCAGCTCCAGTCCTAGCCACGATCTGACGATGTTATTTGGAACAGAGGCAATCAGATTGTTGCTATCTGTGAGGTTGTTGATCGTGGCAAGGTCCGTGGAAAATGCCAGTTTAAAGGAGCAGATTTCTGTAGAATGACAGCTAACTTGTTTGGCAACAAAAAGAAAGAAACATGTTGTTTGGCAGAGGACTCATAACTCTAAGTACTGTCCAATTCAAAATATGGTGCTAGTGTTCACATGTCCACATTTATATTATAATGCATTTGCAAATGGGATATACAGAAGAAAAGTTACCAACCTGAAAATAGCAGTATTTAAAGGTTAGTACACCTTTTCGTCGAGACGAATGCTTTCAAGAAGAAAAGCTGCAAACATTTTCAGTGATGTGTGTGTGTGTGTGTGTGTGCGTGTG
The DNA here is from genome assembly GCA_901007745.1 of Hippocampus kuda. NCBI lineage: Eukaryota > Metazoa > Chordata > Actinopteri > Syngnathiformes > Syngnathidae > Hippocampus > Hippocampus kuda. The sequence continues at coordinate 14,332 of CAAKHF010021577.1, forward strand.
TGTGTGTGTGTGTGTGTGTGTGTGTGTGTGTGTGTGTGTTGGATGGTACAATTCCCCATCTCCCCCCACCCCCACACATAGGTGGATGCCCGAGGCCACCATCCTGTTGGCCTTCTGCACGACGTTGGTTTCACATTTCTTGACTAACTCAAACATTCAACTCCAAAATGTTCATTTCCTTCGGGACACCTTGGGAACTATTTATCCCACTTTCCAAATCTCCAAATGTTCTCAATAAAAACCCCAAATGAAGGATTATTTTGCATCATTACCTCGTCCTTTTCTATTTATCGACCGTTGAAAACCATCTTTAATTTTCTGTTCAACAATTGAACACCAACATTGGTCATACTTTTAATCCGAGTTCCCTCACCTTCCACCCACCCATCCTGTGCGGCGCTGTCACGTGACCACGCTACTGGGTGGTCCCAGGAGACATTTTGGCTCGCGTGGAGCTGGCTCAGAGCCAACATGGCCAGTAAACAACAACAGCGTCGAGTTTAAGGCAACTGGCTTTGAGCAGCGGCCTTGCTGTCTGCTGTTGCTTCTCGGGAAGCACGATTAAGACACATCGGCGTGCTTTCCAACAATGCGTCGATTGTGTGTTTGGTGAGTACCCCACCGCCTCATGACTTGCAAGCGAATACATTAGTTGCCATTATCTCGCTCGCTCGACTACCGCCATGTAATTAGCGGTAGGCTAATGGTAGCCACGCTAGTTAAATTAGCCTGAATCGTTGCGAAGCTTCGCTAAGTAGATTACATTGCGACGCACACGCGGATTTGAAGTGGTTCTTATTGACCATCAACCTGCGTCGTGGGGATGTTTGTGTTCAACGAGTAGCTTGTGAGTAATTTGAGCCACGTAAAAACCGAGCCAGGTATGCTTCTAATGTTAGCGGGCTAATGTTGCGCTAGCCACTCGATGTACTGTACGTATTGCTCGCTTCATTGGCTCAATGATAGACGGAGGAATCGGCATTACGGGAACTAAGAGTTGTTAATTTGGTTGTAGTTTAGCCTCACGGTTAGCATTTAAAATGGCGTACGCTGGGTAATGTCGATGTACTGTATTTGTTGGTGCAAATGGTGAGCAGCATTTAACCAGCAAACGTGTTTACAATCTAAAAGTGTAACATCGCTTCCTGCCAGACACTAACAGCATACGGCTACCCGTTTAAAACCACTCACAAATGTTTTTACGTCGGTTTAATATGAATGTTATTCTGTACAACGACCACGGTTATGATGGTTACACGATATACGCCAGTGCATCAAATATTCTACACTAATTTAGTGCACTGGAGTTGAAGTGTATTGGATCTAAATCTAGAGCTGTTTCTAATCTGTTTGACTCTCCTGCAACGGAGGTAACTAATTTATTACTCACAGCTCTTTATATAGAATAGAATATTTTCTTTCTTCGTTGCATAGAGGGGAAATTCAAGATAACGCGGGGCAGCAATAACTTTCTGAATGCAGACTGTATGATACAGCTCTTGTATTGAATACCACTTTGTTATGCAAGTGATCGTAATTATGTTCAAGTAATAATTACTGCTCATATCTCATTGTCACCCTCAGACTGATAATCCATCTGGTGGGACCTCGTCCTGTGTATTAGAGCAATGTCTTCCCAGCAGCCTAACAGCTCAGCACCCAACAGCCCGACCAATGTCATTGGTTCTCCGTTCTCTGTCAACTCTCCAATGGTGTCACCCTCTCTAGGATTTGGACCCATCAGCCACAGCCAGGTAAATGGACATTAAAAGCAAAACAGGGTTATGCTCTGGCACTCTGACCTTTATTTGCTTTTCATGTATGCATTTCATCGTCAGTCAAAGATCTATTTGTGTATTTAAAGAAAATATTTTTAATCAAATACCTGTATGTATAATTTCCCTACTGTATTGTGCTCCCATTATGCCACAATATTTGAAAAGCAATCATTATTTTATGGGTTCTTACATTGTACTTCTTGTAATGCCTCTGCTTGTGGGACAGGAGAGCCACACTCTCCGATGCACTGTTCGATGTGTATTGAATGTAGGGAGAACAGAAAAAGGCATAATACAATGAGCACACAGAAGCTCCTATCGGCCACAGCTCACACCCAAACACTCACATGCAGACTCGCTGATGTGACATACCACTTTGGCCCTTTCTCTTAAAGGCACCTCTGTGTATTCAACACAGACACTACAATACATAGAGTAGATTTAAAATATTTTATGCTTGCTTTTTTGTGTGTTCTGATATATTTGTGTTTAAAAAATATGTTTTAATAAGCATAGGTGTACTCTGGATCTCCGGTATTAATAGGCACCTGACCGGCCCACAAATACATGAATAATTGGTGCCCATTATAATTGCATAGAATTCTTTTTTCCACTTCACATGTCAATCTCTCTGTGATTCATATCGGTCCAGCGCTCAGCTTCAGCTGCCATGTCAGGGATGCATTCAATCAGCAGCTCAGAGGACATCAAACCTCCATTCGGTCTGAGGCCCATGTCTGCGCACAGCCCGGGAATCATGTTGTCTCAGAAGCGCCTGTGTGTCATTTGTGGAGATCGTTCATCTGGTGAGTGAATGAACCGCCCCATTCTTTCCATTTGAAAGACTACCTGCGTGTTCTGCTTTTACTTTAAATATTTGTTTGGGCTTATCTCCTCATTTCTCATCACGCCTGTGCTTTTTGTGCACTAGGCAAGCACTACGGTGTCTACAGCTGCGAGGGCTGCAAAGGTTTTTTCAAGAGGACGGTCCGCAAAGACTTGAGCTACACATGCAGGGACAACAAGGAGTGCCTGGTGGACAAACGCCAGCGCAACCGCTGCCAGTACTGCCGCTACCAGAAGTGCCTGGCCATGGGCATGAAGAGGGAAGGTATGCAGGTTTTGTATTGCAAAGCATGACTCGCAAAGTAACAAAACAAAAACACGTCAAGTAGCATCAACAACAAAACAAAACAAAACAAAACAAAAAGGCTAACCTGCCAAGCAATGGAAGAGGTGAAAAGCACCAGGTTGCAAAATGTCTTACATTAGTTTATCGCTCTGTGGAATTGAACGGCGTTCTTATAGTCGTAGCACTTAAAACGGTCTAGAAATGTGGTAGAGGATGCAGCGGGTTGGGCTTATATATCTAACCCCTGTCTTCCTTTCATTTTCCCAATTCTTCCCTTTCTCCATCTTTCAATAGTGGTAAGGTGGATAAAAGAAGATGGAAAAGATGAGGGTTGGATGAGTATGGCATTGACATTTTAAAGCTACTCTTTGTACTGTAATGTGTCTTAGATTTGGTGTGGTCTTATTAAACACGTAGTGCGTAAATGACAGACAACAAGGATGATGTTTTGGATAGCTAAACATTGACTCATTAGATCAGAGTATGTGCATGTACAACTGATTAATCTATCTTCATCACAGCTTTGCGACTCTATCAAAATTACAGGAACGGTTCAAATCCAACAGTAAAGAAAATATTTCCAAAATTTTGTTGCTTGCGTTCGAGTTACTATTCACACTTAGAACGTCAGAATGGAACAGAACCAACAAATGAATGTGATTTGTCACAGTTTTGTTCTCAAGTTGACCAGATAATAACTTGTGACATCATTTCTATCAATTGCAAAATAACAATATGAAGTAGTGTTGGGTGATATGGACAAAAAAATTCCATCATGGGGTAGGCCATTTAATATCACAATAACATTATGTCATTATATTTTCAGTCATAAAGGTATATACAAATATATATCTATATATATATATATATATATATATATCTATATATATCTATATAGATATATATATATATACACACACACACACACAGTATATATATACTCAGTGTGTGTGTGTGTGTGTGTGTGTGTGTTTAGAGCCAATTTTAGCAGCCG
>CAAKHF010021579.1:0-42798 GCA_901007745.1 Hippocampus kuda
GAGACTTGCCCACCACTGCTGTGCCGTCCACACAGATGAGCTCGTCACCTGAACGCAGGCGTCCATCCTCGTCGGCGGCGCCATACTTCACGATGTGACCGATGTAGATCTGCAACAATCAGGAGATCCATTGATGAATTGATCAATGGATCAATGGATGGCTGGTGGCCTCAGCCATCCATTATGGCATTGTCTGCTGGTCAGGCAGCATCTCGGCCCGGGACAGGAAGAGATTGGAGCGACTAGTCAGGAAGGCTAGTTCTGTCCTGGGCTGCTCCCTCGACACTCTGGAGGAGGTGGGCAACAGCAGGATGCTAGCTAAGTTAAAAGCTATGTTGGACAGTCCCTCCCACCCCCTCCAGCCCGCCCTGACAGCACTCGGTAGCTCCTTCAGTCAGAGACTGTTACACCCGCGTTGCAAGACGGAGAGATACCGCCGCTCGTTCCTACCGACTGCTGTCAGGCTGCTGAATAAAAAATGAATAAATAAACAATAATAAATTTATTTAAATGACAACAAATGTGAATTTGAATAGTACGGGGACTAGTGTATAATATTGCACTTAATTGAACTTATTGACCTTATCCATATTTGTATTTATATTGCACTTAATTGAACTGTGTTTTCTTTTCTCTTAAACTTTTCTCTTCTTTCTACCTACAATCTTGCTGCTGAAGGCTGTAAATTTCCCCAGTGTGGGACAAATAAAGGATTATCTTATCTTATCTTATCTTAATTGCACTTCATAATGTTTTGCATACTCTGTGGATTGTGAAGTCTATTTTAACAACAAACTGCCAAGTCAAGTTTGAAGTGGCAGTCTCTTCTGTGGAGACTTTTGACAAGAAGTTGGTGTGTTTGGATTTTGTCTCTGAGACATTTTCTTTTGTCCATTATAAGTCTTGCATTGTGCACTTGGGCAGTCCACAACCCTTTTTGGCCTTTTTGTTATGCCATGAGTCCCCTGTCACTCATACATGTGGATGATTCTCCAAAAGCATAGACAAAAAATATGAATCAATATAAAGAATAAACCTGCCTGGATCTATTATGAATGAGCCCCCTTTTAAACAGACATTTAAATTGAAAACAACAAGTGCAAAACACTGAAAAAAATCTGATCCACTATATCGGTTTTACTTTCTCTTCATCAGTCATCTGAGCTTTAATGAGATGTTTCAGTTGACACGTGCTTGCTGTGAGTCTGGCCCGGCTGTGCCACAGATTTTTGATCTGAGAAATAAATGATTACATGTTTCCATGTACCCCCTGCAATGTGCTCACATACCCCCAGCAGTGTGTCTCAATTATTTTCTGTTACGCCACCGCCAAGAAGAAAAAGACATTTTGTGCCCACCCAAGTCTCAGCGGTGACTATAAATTGTATCATTGTCTATAAGAAAATGTTGTAAGTATATCTCTGCCTAACATTGTATCCCGAACATTAAAGAAAACAAAGAAAAAGAAATGTAGATAAATGTACAACCAAGAAAAAAATTATTTTTTTTTGTCTGTCACAAAAGATTTGAAGTGCATGAACTTGCCTAAATTGAAAAGAAATAACTAAAGCAAAGTGCCACTGCCACCGACTGGAGTGGATGTGCAATTACACTTTTGCACATCCACATTTTTGTACGTCCCTGTTCACATGCATTCCCCCAGGGGGGGTTGGGCCCGCCCCACCATTTTACAAGGACTGCCAGAGGGGTACGTGTATCCATGATTGGGAACGCTAGCACTCGGGGACAATCATGCCAAAATGAAAAAAAGCCTAAATAATGTCTGTTATTTATTAAATGATGAATCAAAGAAGACGTACCAAGAAATGGAGAGAATTTACACCCACTAATCTAATGGGAATCAATGGGTTTTAAAGTATGATGTAACACTTGAGTTCACGTCGTGCATCTTTTGAGGGGTGTTACAAAAAATTATTTAAAACGGTTTTGATTTACAATAAACGACATGAGTGCATTGTTCAACTAGAATAGATCCAGATATGTATTGAATTGTTTTTTGTTTTGTTTTGTTTTTTTTAATCAGAGAGACACGTTTTGAAGGAAACGCTACATTTACAGGACTGACGTTCAAAAATAAAAACAAGAACCTCATTGCATCGTAGCATCTCAAACTGAGCCGTACCATTTTGAATTGAACCAAATCGAATCGTTGCACATGGAACCGTCATTGAATCGTATCGCACCCCATGTGTCGAGATATGGATTGAATCGTCTCTTATTGGAAAGACGCAAACCTTGAGCATCCTCTGATTTGAAATGAGTCTGATACATTTCCAACCATGTACTTTGCAGCCTCCTTGGAGCACGTATGTGCTTCCGTCATTTTGATGGAAACAAGCACCCAAGCACTCGTGCTGGCATCAACAAAAAGACAAAACTGGACTTTGCGCTCCCCCAATTTGAGCTAACCAGTGAATGTACCGACCACGATTGACCAGACTCAAAAGTAAATGGATACTTACAGGCTCCCCGGGCTCATTTCCCCCAAGAATACGGAAACCGAAGCCTGTATCCTTTCGCCAAAGGAAAATGTCCTGCTCCTGGCAATCTGGCACTAAAATACAAAGAGAAAGCAATTGTGAAAATGTGCCCAAAAGATGTCTGCGACATCCTCCACTGACGGATTAGCCTTTACAGTAATCACGGAGCGCATTTAGCTGCAATTGATAGCGTCTGACACCCATTTTGTTTAATTAACGCACATCCACGGTCCTTTGTGCAATTATTGATCAACAAAGTCTGTCCGCTTTGGATTGAGGGGCGGGCAGGATCAACAGCTGCTCGTCGCCTCATTGAGCAAGAGCCCACAAATGAGGATGCAAACTCACTGGCCGTGACCTTGTCACATTCGCAGTCGCAGATGTGCGCTCTGACAGATCGCTAATCACAATTTCCATACAAGGGCAGATCGTAAGGCTCCACTGACCACAGGGCAGAGTGAGGGAAGGAGGGCGCATTTGGGATTCGGCGTCAGTCTGCTCAGTCCATAGGAGGACGATTTCCTGTTGTCTGCGTTGCGGCCGCATCATGTTCGTGCGGGTGAAGCGACTGGCTCTGTTCTGTTGCTCAGAATGAATCGGAATACTGCAGCTCGTGATGAACCTTTCGATGACCTTGGACTCAAGGTTCAGTAAGTTGAACGGCAGAGGCTGCTGTTCAAAGAGTTCCTAACTCATAGACAACCATCATCGGGTCTTGAAGCTCAACGGATCAGACCATAATGTCAAACAATAACAAAAAAGTGGTTCGGGACTGCCTTTTGTCTTTGAATGCAGTTGTGCTCCATCAAAAATCCCCAACTTTTTTTTCCTGTAAGAACACATTTGTCATTCTCACCGTTTTCTCACATCTACACGAAATTCTACTTTTTTTTTTTTTGAGGGGAAATTCTAAATTCTCTTCAAACTAAAGTCATGCTTCAGTTTGAAAACTATGAACACAAGATAGAATAAGGCCTCTTTGACAATCTTTTGACTCTTTCTCGTTCTGGCGTGTTTCTCATCCTCACCACGTGACTCTGGATCTCCTCCCCGGGTTATCAAACACATACTGTATCCTAATCAGCCGCAGTTTAAAGCAGGCCTTTCTGGGCCCAGTTAATATTTAATCAGCAGCAGTCCTAGATTCCACAAGCAGCCATGATTATTCACTACCCCTACACTACACGATGGAGAGCTCACATCTACTGGCAACGAGATAACGCGGCAAGGCTGTGATGGATGAGGTGCTGAGTGAAGAATGCGATCGTATTAAATGGGAGGTGGATGGGAGATTACTAATCACAGAACCAATGAGTCTAAAAACGGTGAGGGCGAGGACCTTTGTCTCTGGCTCTGCAATCCCAAAATGGACTTCAAGCTCATAAATGACCATGTGGAGCGACATATTGATCATGCAGAATAGCGTAGTATTCGTCTCACCGCACGCACATTTATTTTGGTGTCCTGCAGTTGCAAATGTGTGTATTCCTTTCTCCTAGGCTGATCTTCGTTGTTGTGAAACATTTGTTTACATCACCGATGGCACCTTGCTAGTGGTTGCCCGTCATCTCAATAGCAGCGCATAGGACACACATACACGTACACAAACCCCCCCAAGCGTGTTCACACAAGTGCCTGTGTGATTCACGCACTCTGCAATGGATCACGCATCCATCTTTAATATTGCGTTTAAGTCGCATAAATATTTACAATTTACACTCTGTGCTACTCACGTCTGCTCTCGTACATGCTCCTTGACTGAGCCCAGATCTTAAAGGGATCCGGCTTCTTCTGGAGGGTGAGGGTGCCATCTGGGGGATCCTGAGGGGGCAAGCCCGGCAGTGGCTGGTTGGGGGCAGCGGGAGTGGGCACCACAGCCTCACCGGGCATTGCAGAGGGCGGGTGGCTGGGAGAGTCCGCGTGTGTGCTGCGATGGCTGCACACACTGTGCTGGGAGCTGCTCTGGCTGTCCTTCCTTTCTAACTGGTGCTGAATGCACGAGAAAGAGAGAGAGAGAGAGAGAGAGAGAGAGAGAGAGAGAGAGAGAGAGAGAGAGAGAGGCTAGTGGGCAGAGGGCAAAGTGTTTCGTGCATCACCTTCAGAGTGGGGATACAGCGGTGGGGAAATGTGGCAACATTCGAGCTTGTCTCTTTTGTAGAATCGGCCTTTTGCAGCTCTCCCTCGGAATGTTTGCAGTGGAAAAAAAATATGACTTGGTTGCCATGGTTGCAAGACAAAAACAGATGAAATGCTGAAGTGGACAATCTATTTCCAATGAATCCGTCCGTCTCTTGCAAAAACAAGGTCGGCTTCATTGTAACAGCTTAATTGTAAGGAATGATGTCGAAAGAACAAGATTCCTGTGAGTCGATACCATGGTTACTGAAATTTTCAAATCTTTTTGATTCCCTTGAAATGGGTTTCATTGAAATAAAAAAAGCTTGATGCCAAAAAAGAATGAACGTGGGGTGTGTGTGTGTGTTTTAAGTTACGTAAACGTAAATCATCATATTAATCGTATAATTTAACAGTACGACAGACTTTTTTTTATATTGTTCTCAAGTGTAACTTCTTTTGAGTATTCTCATCACTTCTGTTTGGCTGAGAAATGACTTGTCCTGTCAAAGTGCGTCCTGTGGCATCCATTTTGAAATGTTGAATAGTCTGACATGAACAACTCTCGTTGATTTAATCCTGTGCTGCCGTCATTGTTCACTTTTATGAATAATTTCTTTGGATTCCGACTGAGCATTCATGAAAGTCGGGATGACTTGTTACTTATCTGTGTTTTATCAAGGAAAGCTTTGTTTGAATTAAATGACTTATTCTAATTAATATTCTTTCTAGAATCAAAAGATATTGGCACATTGTCCCATGTGCATGAGACCATGGCTTGAAAACAAGGCAGGGAAGTGTCTTTCGTTTGAAGCCCGACTACATGCCTGACGAGTTGAGACAGCGGAGCCGCTCTTTGGCACATGGGAGTTTATTCGGAGCATCTATTTAGATTCCTAACTAGAATGGCTGTTGTGATGGCGCAGGCAGCGTGACATTTCGCTGGCATAGCGCAGAGGGGAGGAGTGAGTCTGTGGCGCTGCCTCGATGGGAAACGAATACAAAATGACAGTCGGGCAATGCTAGCGGCGCCCTGTCGTCATCTGTGCCATGTGACCACAGTCGCTAACACCCATTGAAAAATAATCCTAATCCAAATATCCGGAAGAGGGGCGGGACAGGGGCCTTTTTAATCCCAATCGAGAGTGCTGAGGTGACTTTCCGTCCATTAAACTGTGGGAACTGACCCCACCGCTCACCTTGCAAGTCTCAAGGTGACACCTTTGTTGTGGCTTTCTCGGGATGCTTTCAGATGACAGTAATCTAAAATTTGAGGAAAAAATGAAAAAATGGGGACTCATTGATGGTCAAACTGTTTGTCTTTCTATTCCTTGTCCACTTCCTCTTTGTTGCCCTCTCATTCCATCGTCATGGCTTGGAGGGGGCGGTGGATTTAATTAGCAACCTCGCCCCCTCTGTTTTTTTTTTTTTTTTTTTTTAAATCTAGGTGTAAATCTATTGAAGTCACTAAGGCTGCGGCAAAGATCAGAAAAGAATTTTAAAAAGGAAGGGCAAGAACAGTGACTATCTTAACATATCTAAAGTGTTGAAAATAGACTGTTGAGAGCAACTGTGCTTCTTGCTTTCGTAAAAGGGGTACAGTATTGGTCCTCAAAAAATGCACATGACTATTCTTTAATGCCACGCATATTTAATGAATAGCGCCTTTTTGTATATCATTTTGTGACGTGATGGTGTTATTAAAAGGCAGATTAGGTCACTTAAATCTCCACGGAAGGCCCAGGTCAGAAATTCACTGCCTGTCACTGACTATTACACAAGCTCTTTTTTTTTTTGTTTTCAGACCAAAGGCGCACAATGCGCCCTAACAATAAAAGGCCCACTTGGTTGAGCTGGCGCTTGAGAGAGACTTAACTTGGGACGCCATCGCTTATAGAAAAGTGCATCCACTCGCCGCCTCCAACTCTTCTAAAGCAAGGCCGTGTGTGTCGTGTGCGTGTGTGCGCGCGCATGCGTTTGTTCGGGGCAATGCGAGTATTGGTACAAAAGATGAACGATTGTATTTGGTGTTGACAGAAAACAAATGTAAGTAAACATTTATTTCGTGGCATAATCTTGCACCGATGCCGACATTGACTTTTGGGTGTTCCCAGCAACCGTTTCCCTTTGCATCACACCTATCTCCAATCCTCCCTTAGTAGGGGGGGCTCAGGAGCTGGCCACTGCTGAACTATTCAAACAACACTTTGCTTAAATAGCGATCGGACAGTAGCAGACAGGAAAGGGAGGCATGATAGCCGAAGGAAATGGATCAAAGCGTCTGACTGAGGAAAAACAAGTGAAGAGGAGTGGTGGTGACAGGACAAAGAAGAAATGGGAAGCTATTGATGCGGAGCAGGCGGGAAATAGTTTGATGTCATCTCATATCTTTGTGTCTTTTGTTCTTTAAATAGAACATCTCACTCAGGCGCATGCACACGCACACACACACTCAAGCATGCTGTTTTTTTTTTTTGGTCATACTCACCACCAGCTTCGGACTCCTCTTGGCAGGCACCACTCCTGCAAAGCAGCGGCAGAGAGATAGAGAAATCATTAATGACCTCTCCACTTAGCCGCTGTTGATGAGAAACTCCAAGGGCCAAACAGATGGACCCGATCCCGCTACTTCCCGCAGCCTAGCAGGGCAGAGGCAGCTCTCTCACTCCTCTCTGCCCGAGCAACAGCGAGCTGCTCGGCTTCTCGCTGATCTAAGTGATCTCCTCCCCCTGTGCTCATTCCAGCTCCGCGCAGCGCTTTCGGGCTCGCTATTCGCAGAGGAGCTTCCTGCATCTGACAGGCTGACTGATGCTGAAGTAGCAGCAGCAGCTGAGGATGGCCGTTCTCAGCCACAGGTCTCCACGTGAGCTAAAGCAGAGACCGCCCACCCCAAACAGCCCCAAGACTGCCGTCAACGAAACAGTGAGCTCTCTCAGCAGCTTGACTTTTGGATCAAAAAGGAAGGCTGAGCCGCAGCCTGACTCAACCACATTGCTGAATGCTGATTCCTCTTCATGCCTCAGTTTTGTTCGTCGGGACGCTGGCCTCTTTTCGTGTCCTCCCCCTCCTCATTTGCTGTGCCACCACTCCCCCTTTCTCATACAACAGTTAATATTGAAGATCAATCTCATTTGTGCTCATGAAATACTAATACGGTAGGCAGTTATCAGGGGAGAGCGTTCGCGGCAGTGTTGTGAATAAGTCCCATTGCCGCTTCACTGCTTCTTGTTCACACCCAACACACCTCAGCAACACGCGCAGTTTGATTCATCTCCATGCTATGAACGCTGACTGACTGTCTATCTTCCCTCAATTGAGTATATGCATTTTTTCAAGAATAGTTCTTCTCCCTGCTGATGCTGCTGCCTCTGACAGCAGGATGCGCACGTGAGTGTGTGTGTGTGTGTGTGTGTGTGTGTGTGTGTGTGTGTGTGTGTGTGTGATAGAGAGAGAGAGAGAGAAAGAGACAAAAATAGACAAATGAATGCATGAACAGCACCATGGGAATATAAAAAGCTCATACAACAGAGCGGCACCTTTTTCACCCCAACATACCACTTTGAAATGTTACAGCGTTGTTTCACTATTCCTCATCACGGTTTCTCTTATGTGACCAATTTATGCAATTATACGCAAAGAGAGAAATCAAACATCAAGTTACAGCAACATTTGAACATGCAACAACGTGCACGCGTTCATCCATCTTCAAGCTCTTACTGCTGCACTGGGTAAAAAAAAAAAAAAAAAAAAATCCATTAAATGTTAAAACTCTCTGTTGCTGCAAAGCCCATCTCTCGACATGATTCATAATTCATCCTTGCTATTTCCCCTCTCTGACTCTCGCTACTTCTCTTTCTCTCTCGCTCTCATCGGATTATGGCATGGTCGCGACTGGAAGCACATAGCTGCTGACAAGTGTGCATGCTCGCATCTGTGCAAGTAGTGTGTCCGTCCCTCAAGGGTTACATATTACAACGTCAGGATTGAATGACAAGCGTTTCCTTATTCAACAGCAGGTTAGGGGACCAGGTGACACAAAATTATACCCGCGCATGTCAACGGGAACATTTGGCTTCGAAACTACCAAGCTCGGCAAGTGTTGAGACTAATGACAAGATCACCAAAATTAGCAACGGGAAATTAATGTGTAACTCCAGCCTTATGATCTACTTCAAGACAGAACAAGACAAAAGACTCAAAAGGCTTCACACGCGTAAGCCTCTCCAGCATTCCGCAACTGCGGCATCTCGAGATGCAAATCTTTGAATCCGCCTGACGCACAGTAAATGTGTAATTCAGAGTCAATGAACCATTTATGAGCCCAGCATGCTTGCGCACACACGCAGGTCTGATGGCGCATACATAAATGCAGGTGAGCGACACACACTCTGTTGTAATATCAGCACGTAGATCGAAATGTTGCTCAAAACTGAGGGCAATATGCCGCCATGTGCGTAAAGCGGTTCGGGGCAGGCGCGGTTGTGCGCTTTTCTGGCTGCGCGGATTCTGCCGTAAACTTAAGACCGCCATTTATGCACCTTCATGCCAGATACTCGCCTAAAATGTTGGCATTCCCCCGTTGAATCCGACCTTGTGCGTCGACTGAAGCACTTTTCCTATTACGCGCTTCATTGGCTGTCGTAAGTCAAGCGCACGAGGAAGATGAAACGCGGTTCAAGTTTGCATGCAGTTACAAAATACGCCGCAGGTACTGATAACATTGTAAAACAGATGTAAATAGATTTGATAGCTTTCTGGAAGTTGCCCCCGTCATGGAGTTTTCTTTTATATTTGTATTTTCTGAGCACAGTCTTAATGCAGGACGTCAATGACTGCAATCATTTACTGCTGGGCAGGGTCTCAAACCCCTGCGCGTGGCTACACAGAGGGACAGAACGAAAAATATTTGGTCGAGTTGATCAAAGAGGCGCTGTGAGTCGAGATTGCAACTTGTTCATTTGTGTGTTTATGGCAGAGAATACAGTACAATTCGGAGAGGACATTTTACTCTAAACCCACATTTCTTTCAGGAGGTTCTCCCGAGTATTGGTGCATCGGTCTTGCATCGGTCTCAAAGTGTACGGAATTGATGGGTTTTTAATAGAATGTAGAAAAAAATTTATCCCGGGGGGGCATGCCCCCGGACCCCCCTAAAGGGGCTGTGTTCCCCTTGGGGCTAAGCCCCCCTTGTTCTTGAAACCTAGTGACGCCCCTGTCCACGGGCTACCAGCATTTTCTTTATGCACTTTCCGAATCATGATAATTTTTATGATTGCTTAGAGCCAAGGCAACCTTCCAGCACAGAGGTTTAAAAGTGTGCTCATCATTATTCAAATGGCAAGGAGAATCCAGTGAATAAATTGAAGGTGGTTGTCAAGGAGGACTCCAGCAGCAAAATCACAAAATCATTGCAGGAATGGAGTCAGAAGCAAATATGCTGCACATGCAACCACACATCTTCTCATTGCCGTTTGTGTTTCATCTCACCGTGCAACAAAGGCGTGGAGTCAAGCTGAAAAAAAATAGCATGTCGAATAAAATATGCAAAGTGCTATTTGTGTAAGCGTTGGGTCGAGTGAGTTAAGGTGGCCGCCATTCCTCATTCTGTAGTAGCTCACTTCTTTCAAGGTGAAGCAGCGAGCGGCTCAGGAGAAGTGGCATCACTGTCTCTCTGCACAGCCCATGTATACACCGGTCCTGCTTGCAGGTTTTCGTCATGAGTCGTGTTTTCTTTTCTTGAGACAAATCTGCTAACATTTGTCATTGGTCCGTTTAAGTTGCCCAAAAATGTAGCCGCCCTCTCGCTTTCTCTCGACATTTGATCATCTTGTCCCCCTACACCCGTTGCCGTATTTCACTCCTCTCGCACATCGTTTCTCCGAGTCGTCTAATTTTCTCTTGTCTTTTTTTTTTTTTTTGCGTGTCTCCCAGGGGACAGGTGCACTGTGCACCATTGTCATGGCAACTGGAGCGGGAAGACAAGATGGAGGACTCATTGCTGCCTGGCCTCCTTTTTAAGGGGAGGAACTGGTGTGCGAAAACAACAGATGTTGTTGTTATTGTCATTTATATGGATTGAACCCCAGAGCAGAGCTTCCAAGTTTGTTATTGTGTATAAGTAGGTAATGGTTTTTTTTTTTTCCCCCCATATTCTTAACAATGATAACATCCATACACTGCGCACCTGATTAAGACAGCCAAGGTTGAATTCACACATGGTCTTCATGACATCATTCAGCAAATGCTCAGGTGTTGGACAGCAGCCATTTTCAAATGTGCTTGTTTTGTTTCCGCGACCTTTCATCATGAGTAAGGACCTGAAAATCCCTCCCACCGTCCTTGTGTGGACCTCACGCTTGGTCAACCTTTTATTTAAGATAAGATAAGATAAGATAAGATAAGATAAGATAAGATAATCCTTTATTTGTCCCACACTGGGGAAATTTAGACATCAGTTTCACAGCTCTGTCCTTCCATCCATGCACCTGCTCCTGAACATTTTCATTTTTTAATTCACAATGTATGGGTGAGTAAGAATTGACGTAGTGGCTAATATTTTATACAAGTTGTAAATGGCCCATTCCGCTTACCACTATTGTATTGTATTTATGAAGCCACTTGTCATATGTTAACCAGTTCTTCAAAATAAATGTTTTTTTTTTCTTTTTTGAAATCATTTTCGATTATGTCTTGACATGATGCTTTGTAGTAGTCCCATATGCAATAGCATCTGTATAAGACCGTGAGCCACTGGTATCATTAAATGCCAAATTTGTATTTTTCAGGGTTTTTTTTTCTGTTGTTGATTTTACTTCGTCAGTGGGCTTCAAGCAGATTGATAAAAATATTGATAACCTCTTTAGCTGAAGTCAGCTTTGTTCCTCTGCTCATTTATATATGCTTGGAGAGCTTTTAGATTTGTTCAAGCCACTCTCACACCCTCCTCACTGCCTCTCTCCTGAAACTTGATGCTCGCCCTTCGTATTTATTTCACCTCTTCTCGGCCTAACCTCACCCTTCTTAGCACCTTTCCCTGATGCCATGCGCTACCTACTAATCATATTTCTCGCATCTACAACCGAGAATAGCATAAATGTTTTTTTTTTTTTTTTGACAAATGTCCATTACAATTTAATAACTAAAAATGTACTTTGTGTGCATTCTTTTAATTGCACATTTTGGCTTTGTTGATCCACAAATAAATAAATAAATAAACACATTAAAATGCCAATGGGGGGGGGTGTCAGTGTAATACATATGATGCAGACACTAATGAAGAATTTCTCAACCACTGTAAGTGACTCAGTAAGCTGCAGTGATACTGGATGTTTGTTTTGTTTTTTTGTGCAGGGGATAAAGAACAGATGCCTGTGATTGTGAATATTGTTATATTGTCTGTCCACACGCAAAACTTTAGTTCCAACATCTTTGCACAAACGGTTATAACTAGAAAATATATACGTTTGTGTCACTTAACATTTACAATAAAGATATGAATAACATGCATAACGTTTGACAGTTTTACTTTGCCACTTTAATATGTCCATTCGTATTTGTTTCACTTTACAACACAGAAAAACATTGGCAAAAATCTGCCGTTTTTTTTTTTCCAGGGGGTGGTGGGCCGGGCCGGGGGGGGGGGGGGGTGAATGAATGTCATCACCTTTGCCTTGTGTTGTAAAGTGTTAATCTTGATAAATTCAATTGCCTGACCGATTAATTGGTTGGTCCTGAGCTACAATGCTACTTTATAGATGCTATTCATCAGCCTGTCTCCAGTGCTTGCCATTATGGGTTGGCATTAAGCGAGCGCATTTTCGGTAAAAAGTTATGAGGTGGTTTAAAACACACAATGTTTCAGTCTCTTTGTTTTATGCTTCGTTTGCTAGACTGCTTTTGGAAGAATTGTTCAGTTTGCCAAACTGTTGCTTGTTGTCAAATGAGTTGAAATGAGAGCGTTCACCGCCAAAATAGCTCATGTCTCAAATTCTTGCTCACAAGTCAAAGTAAAAAAAACAAACAATCCTAACAGCTTGAGCCAAAAATCTGAGTCTGCTCATTTGGATCTGAAGACACAACTACGTACAAATCCATTTTTCATTTGACCATGAACAGCTTCGTTTATCAATATTTGGAACACACTACGCCCTTTTGCGCGCTCCTGTCTCTCATCAGTCCGCCACTCATCTGGAAATGCAGTAATGACACGGCAGTGTCAAAGTGAAGAAAGATGACTTGTAGGCTGGATCGGTCACAGAGTCACTCTCCATCCTTTCTGTGCACCTCCATTCGTTTTTTTTTGGTCATATCAGGCAGCGTCCTCTCTCTTTCTCACACACACGCACACGCACACGCACACGCACACGCACACACACACACACACACACACACACACAATAGGACATGTTGGCCCGTAATGATGCTGACATTTAACACAATGTAGCTCTGTTATTGCAGCAGCAGCAGCACACAAGTTCAACTCATTAGAGTGCTTTATTAATGTGGGGTGCTTACACCAAACCTACCAGTAATTGGGATCCAGGTTATGATGTTTAACGATGGGGACTGAACATAAAGGATGGACTCTGTGTGTCCAGTGACTACGTTACCACTGGGAAACCTATTCTGGATTTAATATTTAATTGAGATAGAGGAGAAAAAAAACAATGACATTTTCTGTGTGTGACTTCAGGGAGCTAGTCCTGAATGCTTTAGAATGCTCTTAAAGTATCTGTCCATCCATCCATTTTCGAATTCGCTTTTTCCTTACGAGATTCACGGGCGTGCCGGAGCCGATCCCAGCAGACTTTGGGCAGTAGGCGGGGTACACACTGAACTGCTTGCCAGCCAATTTCTTACAGTATACACTAATAAAAATTACTCAAATAAATGCCGAACCGTGGAAAAATTTAGCACTTTTTGACAGAGATTAATGAAACATTTTACACTGAACGTACGTATGTTGTTTTGGGTGAATACAGCATTACATTTATAAAGCATGCCTAGGGTTCCATAAAGTGATCACGTCTAGAATTAGAGGGAATTGAAAGATCAGAGTATGGGCAAAGAAGCATCCTCCTGTCCACTCCCAACCAGCACACATCACTGACAGTCTTTGGGGTTCAGTTCAAGACCATCTGCGTTCTACTTCTGTAGAAGCCCCCCACCTTAATGCGCTTTTTCCGTTGTATGCCCAGAGCCAATCTCCCACTTCATCCCACATTCATTGATTCATCGAAGCCAATCGCCTCCTCACCACTTCTGCTTCCACGCCACACACTTTCTTTTTCTGCTTTCTCACTCAGCTTTTTCATTCGAGCCACCCTGTCCGCTCCTCACCAGATAAAACGCTTGAAATGTGCTTAGTCACACATGATTTCGTTTCAGAATACAGTGAACCCCACCACGACTACATCACCAATGTCGCACATTTTGAAGTGATGGCTTTGAATGGGTTTTTAGAGTATACATGCGAGTCAGAATTTAGAGTTGGGTGCATCCAGCGTTGTACCACTTTGTGCTGCAACAGGCCGGGCAGCACTGCGATCTACCGAATGACATGCATTGTAATGAAGAGCAAGAAGACGAGACAGAAAAGGTCCACCAACTAAACCCATGTGATCATTATTTTACCTACAGAGCAGAGAGAATAAACTGTGTGTGCCTGTGAGTTGTTGCTGCAGCATGTGTGTTACAAAAGCATGTGTTTGAATTTAAAAAAATTACTGTAAATACGATGCTAATTTCCATTCTGCGGGTTTAAAAAATGTGCTTTGATAAGTTCAACTGTGTTTTATAAAGCGTGCGGGTGATTTTATTATTATTTTTTTTTGTGCTCTCTCTCTCTCTCTCTTTCTCTCTCTCTCTATTGCAGATGTTCACCACATGGGAGGGTCGGGGACATGTTCCCTGGGATAAACAAGGGTTCGCTGTATAGCAATAATGTGTAGGCTTTACATACCTCTTTGCACCAGCATTGTGACTTCACTCCCTCGTAGGCATTTGCTCAGCAGGTCCACCACCTGGTTGTGGCTCATGTTCTGGACATTTCTTTTGTTAACCTCCATCAGGATGTCCCCCTCCTTGAGGCCCCGGCAGCGTGGGTAGTCCACGATCTGCTTGACCCGCTGCCCGCCTCCAGTCAGGCTGTCTGCGATGGTGAACCCAAATCCTTTGTCTCCCTTCTCCATGTGGATGGTGATGAGCTCAGGCTGGGTGACGATCGATGAGGCCAGGGTGACCACGTCGCTGGTGTAGCCGAGCAGGTTGTTGGACAAAGCCTCAGCGGACGGGCTGTGCGCCCGCGGCTCTCTCTGACCGTTGAGCGGTCCACTTGGGTTGGAAGGCGAGTCAAAGGTTTCCTGTCCATTGACGATAATGGGCTCCTTGTCCAAGATGGCCACCGAGGTGACCAGACTGGTGTTGGGGTCATCGGGGTCAAAGGGCAGTGGGTAGCCACGGCATAAGGCCAAGTCCACCATGGAGCCAATAGGGATGGATTGGAAGATCTTCACCACCTGAGCGTGGGTGTAACCCAGCACGATGGTGTCGTTCACACTGACGATGACATCACCTGCGTCACAACGATTAAATGTTGCTGGAGGCAAATTATATGACTATGTGCCGCCTTGGTTATTACAACAGACTCTGTCCTCATCTCTAAACAGCGCTGTTTAGAGAAACTGCTTATGGGGGCGACTGTCACTCGAATGACCAAAAAAAAAAAAAGTTTCGCTCTTCAATTTGACACAAAAGTGGTTCAGTGCGCAGCACACACAAAAAAGTCACTTTTCTATACTCGTCTATGAACTTTATACTGTTACATTTTACCTTTCAAGTGCCCTTCTCAAGTAATTCATGTGATATTTAGCCGTTCTTGAGATGGGGACATTTTGATGAGACATGAGAGGCTCAAGTACTGTACTTGAGAGAGCAGTTGAGCTTGGAAAAGAAGACAGTGTCTCCTACTGATACCAAACGTGTACTGCACCTGTCTCCATCTTGCCATCCACGGCTGCAGGTCCGTCCAGAACCAGACTTTTGATCTGTAAGAACTCGTCTGGCTCATCACCTCCGACCACCGTGAAGCCGAAGCCGCGACGGCTCTTCTTCAGCTTTGTGTTAATGAATGTTCCTTTTAGCTCTGCAGGGTTTCTGGTGAAGAACGGCTTCCCTCCTGCACAGTGGTGCAGAAATTTTTTTTAAAATCTGCATTTCAGATTTTTCGCTCTAGTGGTACTAGTCATTGGTCAAACACTGATGAAACTGTACACCACAAAAAACAAAACAAAACAAAACAGAAAACTGCAGTGCAGATGTAGATCATGTGAAAGCTAAATACAAAACACCATGCCACATGATAAGATAGGGAAACTGGACATTTACGTTTGGCTCCTGTGGGGACCGGAGGTAGTGTTGGTGGGACTTGAGGGTCCCTGTAGGTCTCGAGGTGGTTTGGAACGTAGTTTACCAGTGGTGTTGCAGCTGAAGAGTGCTCCTCTATCCACTCTATCGAGACAAACCTTTCAGATCAGTCCCCACATATGCATCTCAAAGTTGTATTTCCATGGGACATATCTCTCTCTCTCTCAAGATTCTATTTTATATATATATATATATATATAAAAAGATATCTGTAAAAGCAAGACAAAGTACACCCACAAGACCATTTAATTGCTACACTCTGTCGAGCCCCAACACAACGACAGATAATGATCACTTTTGATTGACACAACCGATAATGTAAACAAAATGCAGCCATGAACATGTATTGTTTATTATGAGCACTATTACATGATTACACTGGTTAACAAAACACTTTTTGAATCAGAGATGCAAGTAAATTTTTTAGAGGATTTCTTTCTGCGCTGATTCTTTGTCTGGCCACATCAGGTTTTCATAAGATATATAAAAGTATATAATATGGAACATGTTTTGAATATTTACGAATTAAGGGTTAGGTTTAGCAACATAAACGTCGGAGCTATTAATTACAACGCAAGGGAAAAATCTGTATTGGGCAAGTTTTTATTGGTCAACTTTAAAAACAAAACATGAAAATAAAGAACCTGACGTACAAAAAAAAAAAAAAAAACTGCATCAAAAATACGTTTCGGAACACACAAAGCCATCTCTGATTCAATTTTGCTGTTGATATTATTTGGATATAATTTCCAACCTATGGCCCAGCTCACGTGGCTCAATAGGGAACCAAAATATATGTAACATCTCTCGATATGTTGAATTGCAACACTATAATGACAATAAGCATTGTTAAACGTCTACAGTTGATCTTTCCCACTTTTAATCTAAAGTGAGCATTATTTTCTTGACAGAGGACTCTCTTTCGATTTTGCACCAAATCCTGTGGTTTGTGAGGGTCAATATTGAGCATCTGTTAGTTCTTATGTTCTCTTGAAGCAAACATATTCAGCATGGAACAAAGGTATATTTTGATAATGGAGCAAATCAATGTGTAAACTGTCAAGATTCTCGAAAGGAAGAACCAACTTTTCATGGTAAAGCAAATAGAAAACAACGTACAACCAATGTGTATTTCCGTCACTAAAATAAAAACTACATAGAGCAGCACCACGGTTTGGGATTGCTCGAATTGAATGAATAAACATGTCCAATACATTTGACTGATTTGGCAAGCAAATGCTTTTGTCCTCAACATACAACAAATCGAGAGTTTAGCACCCAAACCCCGGTGCGACCCTGAATGAGACCCTCAAGAAACATGAAGAAAGAAACAAAGAAGGAAATAAAGAGGAAGAAAGAAAGAAAAAATGGGCAGGAAACCAACCTCGAATGTACCGCTCACCTTCTGGAGGCTGCGGCTGCTGCTGCTGCTCCTGCAGGATTTTGCGACGCCGCGCCTCCACCACTGGGTTCTCGTACTGGGTCTTCCTGTTTATATGACTGACACAGAGGGGAGGAAATGTTCATTGGATTTGACAGGGCTCTCGTTTAAATGCGTTGTAAACTGTATTTGTGAGAGGGGACAGCTTGATTTCCTTTGGCGCCGCAAGGTGATGTGCCAACAAGGTGATTTACTTACTCGACATAGTAAATTCCATACACTGGGTCATCTATCCTCTCCCATCCTGGCGGCAGCTCTGAAATAAAGGAGAGCGTAAAACACTGAACAACAATCAGCGAGCGGTGAACTACCGCGGCATCAAATCAGCACATTGACAGCCACGCGACAAATTGATTATTTGTGTGACTAGTTCCTGTTGGAATAATATTTAGCGACAACCATTTGTGCAGAGATGCCACAAGGCATCATAAATGAAACCATGACCTGCTTTCCTTGTGATGTCAACAATCAGACTACTGATCAGCGCCATCATAAACACTGGGTACTGCACTGTAACATTTGTGTTGTAAATTGTCTGCTGACGGGGTAGTATGTAAGTAAAAAATGGACTACGTATTTTGCCTGTTTGAGTACAAAGGATGTATTTGTGAATTTGTTGTTGACAGAAACATTTGTTGAACAGGCAGTACGTGCCCCCTTCACTGATGCCGGGCCGTGCAGATGAGCTATTTTGCAGTCTGCCAGGGGCACAAACATGCGTCCATGTGTCATCCTTAGGAAGCCATGACAAAGCATGAGGATCATGAGTGACCCCATCTGAATGTGCCAAAAGTTAAGCGTATTCATTCAGGCTTAGAGAATTTCATTTTTCATTTGGTTATTTGTTGTTTTTTGTTTTTGTTTTTACTACTGCTACCCCTCTCTCCGTGCACCATTCATTGAGCCAAAACTCATGTTTGTGTTTATGTCAAATCTTGGCAATCAACCCGCTTCTGGTGACCAGGGTGGTAAAACAGAGACATCCTACCGAGATCACTCTCCAGGTCCTCCGTATGTATCCCCTCTTCTCCAAGGTGAAAGCAGAATGAAACAAAGAAAAAAAAAATGAAAAAACAAAAAAGAGATGGGGAGTAGAGGAGAATCAGGTGGGGGAAGGAAGGAATAAAGAATGAAAAGAATGAAATGACAGTGGCGACATGAGAAAAATAGGGAAGAAGAGACCCCTTAGAAAGTCACAGCAAAACAGGAGGTGGCATCATCTAAAATGTCACCAGAAGTATGCTCCTTTACCACTTGGTGGTGCCATTTCTCGATGTGTGTTACTTTGTAAACATGACTCATCAGCGGCCTCTTGGACCCTGTGTTGTCGCCAACTTCAAATTTTCTTCCCAGATAGCTGGACATTATTTCACACTGCTCAAGTAGTACGGACGCTGTATTCTGTGGCAGCTTACCATCATCATCGCACTCCTCCAGAGGCCTGGAGGCTTTGTCTCGACACCGGGGATCCAACCATGATGTGGTCTTTGTGTTGTGGCTGAAAGAACACAAAGAACAACGAAAACATGTTCAAAGGAGCCTCTTTGCTAAAACACAAGTCACATGTCAAAAGCAACTTAAATTTGAAAGACGTTTGCATATTGCCTCTGCTGCACAGACAAATACGAATAACAGAGCGACACAGGCAAGATATAAACAATCAAACCCTGGATTTTTTTCCCCCTCCCCTTCAATGTAAAAAGAAACAATAGTGATTTGAAAAATGAACATACAAGCTCTTTAAATGCACAGCCATGTCCTGGTGGTGTGCCTTTGTTGTGCTGCAGAGAGGACAAAGAGGTGGAGGTAATCAGGTGATCGGGGTTTGATCTCCTTTCGAGATCGGCGCATGCAGGGATTAACGGAATGGCTGGGCGGGCGTTAAAGCCACATCATTGGGGGGCAAGACGTGCAACGGGGATAAAATGCAGTGACAAGTGTGTGAGCTGTGTTGACTATATCAGTTCGAGCAAAGAGTGAATTCATGCTGTTGAAATGGGAGCTCTTTCAGGCTTGAACACATACTCTATAAAGTAAAGTTCTCCATTCTCAGTGTAGGCCATCTCCCAGTTTTCGGGCAGCGGTCCCAACGCGTCTTCCGGGGAGACCTGCGGCTCTGCCAGGGTCTGCTGCCCGCTGTCCGCTGTGGAGATGGCCGCATTGTTCAGACCACAGGAAGGAGCGTTGTCACGCGCGGGGTACGGCCGGAGGATACCGCCGCGGCTCTCATCCTGGTCGCTAGGGTTACCTGCGCACAACAAAGGAGAGGGGAAGAGACTACGCACTAAGGATCCTGGGTAACAAAACAGGCAAGACAAGGAACAACATGGAAGAACAAAAGACAGTTTATATCTCACACAAGCCAGAGAAGGACAGTGGAAATAAGTAAGCCATTGTCATGCAACCTCACACCCTTAGCCAGCCCCTTCGCCCTCATTGATGCACGTTGAGGAAAAAACAAACAAAAAAAAAAAACAAAAAACGGTGTGTTGAAGTTACTCAATTTTAGTTGCATTTTTGGTGGCGTGAAATAAAATCATCTGGATCCAGATACATTAGATACATTTTTTATAACAGCGACTTAAAAAATGTATCTAAATCCAGATAGTTCAATTGTTTGCAGCCAGTTGACAAAATAAAATGGAGTAAATTCAACACATAATTTTTTTTCAGAGTACCGAAAAGAGGCTGTACAGGAATATGTTAATTTTCCCACCGATGGTCTTTTCTCTACTCTTTTTTGGATCACCACCCTCTCATTTTCTCATCATCCATAAATTAGCTTTCTCGGCCATTGCCCTCCCCCCCTCATTTCCCAGCTCTGGCCCAGCTAGTCCTAGACCACTTCTGTGCTCCTTTCAGGCCTGATCAAAATGCTAATTCAACATTCTGGCAGCCTGGCAAGTGGACACAAAGAGCGCACACATCCACACTGTTAAGAGGGGTGGGAAAAGAGTCACAAAGCAGCAATGAGCTTCACAGAAACTGGAACTGATGGGGGCAATTTGTTTAAAATGTCTTCTTTTTAAATCCCTGTAAAGTGAATACGATCATATTTTCCGAATTTGACACATCACAGAGAGGAGGGTTGTTAACAACCCTGCCAAATTGTAATGATTTAAAAAAAAAAAATCATAATAATAATTAACAAGTACTGTATATATCTCGGCGGCCCGGTGGCCTAGTGGTTAGCACGTCGACCTCACAGTGCAGAGGTACCGGGTTCAATTGCAGCTCTGGCCTCCTTGTGTGGAATTTGCATGTTCTACCCATGCCCGCGTGAGTTTTCTCTGGGTACTCCGGTTTCCTCCCACATTCCAAAAACGTGTGTGGCAGGCTGATTGAACACTCTTAATTGTCCCTCGGTGTGAGTGTGAGCGCGGATGGTTGTTCGTTTCTGTGTGCCCTGCGATTGGCTGGCAACCAGTTCAAGGTGTCCCCCGCCTACTGCCTGAAGACAGGTGGGATAGGCTCCAGCACCCCCCACAACCCTTGCGAGGATAAAGCGGATCGGAAAATGAATGAATGAATGTATAGATCTTTTTTAAATTAAGCTTCTGTCCTCACTCTCAAATGCTTTGGCTACGTCTGCTGAATGCACGCTAATACACAGCTTTTTAATGCCCATGTATACTGTACATACGTATTTGTATTTTAGCTAAAAGCGTCCGTCCGGTGGCTGGAATACATCCCACCGTCCCGTCATTGGGCATTCCACGTCACAGCAAAATTTGAAAGCGACCACCTACAAGCTTCAGGGGCTTCTTTCAGAGTCACCAGAGCACTTTAATATTAAATAACAAAACTGAGCTGTAAATTCGGTCATCTAAAAAAAAATAAATATTTTTTTTGATTTTATATATATATATATATATATAGATATAGATATAGATATAGATATAGATATAGATATATATATCAGCAGCCATTACAATTTCAAAATTGCATTCTAGCACATCCAAACGCATGATTCAAAACCTGACAAATCTCGCTCCCCTCCTTACAGGCAGATGGCAGTGTTTGGAGGGTTGTGAGGCGAGAACTCAGCCTGACAAAGACATGATGTAACCACTCGACATGGGAGCTCAAAGACACATATTATCTCCCTCCCATTATGTCGCTGATCTCGGACAAACACTTATCAGACGTACATACGGTACTCTTCTTGCGGGTGGAGAAGATAACCGGCACAGACAGACAGTGAGAGAAAGAGACATTGAGGAAGGAAATGCACTGTGCTGCTCTCACCTGTGAAAGTGTTGTTCATTTCCGAGGCCTGGTCGTCATCGTCGTCGTCAGCAGGCACTACTCGGACGCTTTGCATGTCATTGTAGGACTTGGTGCGCTTGGGGGTGGACTGCTGGGAACCTACATCTCCGAGAATCACTGTCCCAATGACGGGCTGCCTTGGCGGCTTGGGGGTCCCATAATAGTTACCTAGGCAACAAGGAGGACATTAGTATGCTTGAGAGGCAGGAGGAGAAAGACTCGAGAACAGACACTAGGTGCAAGAAAAAAAAAAACTTTCAGAACATCTATCAGTCTATTACTACCAACAGCTGGCATGTGGCTCAGTTGTTGTTTTAGCAAAAGCCTGGCTTGCTTTGTATTACACAGACTTTTGCGAGATTGACATCATTTGTATAAAAGTGAGCTCCAATACACCGGACTCAATATGTTCTCTATTGTCATCCTGGTAAGATAAGATAAGATAAGATAAGATAATCCTTTATTTGTCCCACACTGGGGAAATTTACAGCCTTCAGCAGCAAGATTGTAGGTAGA
This sequence comes from Hippocampus kuda, assembly GCA_901007745.1. Classification (NCBI taxonomy): domain Eukaryota; kingdom Metazoa; phylum Chordata; class Actinopteri; order Syngnathiformes; family Syngnathidae; genus Hippocampus; species Hippocampus kuda. Next base: position 22,267 of record CAAKHF010021579.1, read on the forward strand.
AAGAAGAGAAAAGTTTAAGAGAAAAGAAAACACAGTTCAATTAAGTGCAATATAAATACAAATATGGATAAGGTCAACCAGTGAAAAGGGCAGCTGATTTATTGCAACGACACAATTTTTGAGTCATCTTGTCAGGCCTAAAGTTTGGATAATTGAATCTAATGAAAACACACAGGGATAATCCTGGACCTTCACAGGAAAATGATTGTGTAATGTTTTAAAGCCGTCACTGAAATGAAAGGGTTCCTGTAAATGTCAATAAGACCTCCGCACCTGTCGTCAGGTGTTTCTCGAACTGTCTCCAGGTTTGAAGGGTGCCTTCTCTGGTGGCATGTTGCATGTTGCCTTCCACAGATAGGATTTAGATCAAGGCTCAACAAGGCCCCTTCAGAAAAGTTAAGTGTGTTGCTATTACCCATTCTTCGGTCTTTTGTGCCAGTATGCTGACCTGTGATTGAGACCAAGCTTTCTGACACAAGGCAGAGTAGTTTCTTCCGAATGCATTAATAGTTTTAAGATTTCATAGTACCCTGCACCGATTCCAAGACACCCCGTGCCAGATGCAGCAAAGACTCCCAAGAACAGAACTGAGTCTGCGCCATGTTTCGCAGTAGGGACAGTGTTCTCTTATCTTCACTCAGGGCATTTGGAATTTTTCGAAGGTGCATTGTGACAAATTTCTGTCTCGCTTTTTTTATGACTTCATTGACCGTCTCTTAGGGTGTGAATCTCTTCACAAAAGATGATTTGGTTTGATAGATCGATTGATAGATGGATCGATCTCCATCAGTTTGCTGGTGACAGACTCCTGCGAACAGGTTTGTGACATTGTCTGTGTGAAAAAGAGAAATGTGCCAAAATGCCAACAGAGTCGCAGACTGCTGCCAAGCAGATTAGTGTTGTAACATTCTCTCCCAGGCCTACAAACACCCAATCACAAAGCCTTCCCCAAAGACACACACTTACTTCCTTATACACACACACATCTCTCCACATGTGTCACGTTTATACATGCACACAGGTTTGTGTAAGTCTGAGATTTAGAGCATGGGAAAACACAGTCCTAATCAGAAGTAGACGGGAAGATGTAGCGTGAGCCTGGTCCGGCAATCATGTCTAATCAAAATCAACTGTACAATCTGACGGCCCACCTGCATGTAGGGAACATTCATTTGGATTATTGTTATGCCCTTTTTTTTTTTTTTTTAACGGTGATGAATCAGAACACACAGAATGTCCGTCTTCATCATTATCACAGTCATCCTCACCCTCATATGTTCCAATTTCAAGGAGTGTACCACTCTGTTCAAGTTCTAGGAAGTCATCCACTGACAGGAAGTTGTAATCCACCCCTGGCACCTCTCCGTCTCGGGGGGCGCGTGTGGTACCTGAAGAGGAGTAAACAAAATTATGTTTGGCAGCTGACAATAAATTACTGTACTACAATTTAAGTCGGGGGGAAAGAGACGGGGGGTTGAAGGCAAAAGGGGATTTGCAGCGAATGTTCAATAACCTTATATTGCTACTAAAAGCTAACGCATCAGAGACAGCACACAGGAAATGAATGAGTGTTGGGGAAAAAGGCTTGGCTCACAGCATCACAGGAAATGGCAGCCTGGTCAATCAGACAATAAAATAACGTTGGCATCCTCATTTTGTTTTACAGTGGGGCCATGTCTAATTGGTGAGCCACGAATTTGCGATTACAAGCAGGTTTTAGATTCTTTTCATGATATGAATTTCATACTGTATGAAGGTTTTCAGCGTGACCTAAGAAAGCCCAAGACACGTTCATTAAAAAAGTTGAAATAAAGTTAGTACAGTGGTGCCTTGATATTTTCTTGTTCTTTGACCCTTTTGTGACTCAAAACTCTCATCTCGAGTCATCTACCCCCAATGAAATGGATGTAAATGTCATTAATTTGTTTCAGCCTACCCCCCAAAACAAGAATGAATGTGTTTGAAAAGAAAATTGTACTCTTTAATCTAGCAGTTAATAAATACATGCAGTAATTGTATAATTAAATAAGAGGAAGAATTAAACCATTTCTGCCAATTTTTTTTCTTTTTTTACTTCATTTCAATGGACATTGTGCTGCATCCTTCTTGTGTGTGAGCCTTGGCCACTTGGAGGCACGATTATACAGACATACAGAAATGCAAAGTTCTTCACAGAGGATGAAGAATATATATAAGCCTGTGAGTATTGTTATATTATCCGTGCATATGTGATGCTCCTCCATTTGTGTTGATTCAAATATCCACTGCTGAAAGTTTTGACACCGTGATACTAGTGCGGTTACCATCGTTTGTTAGCATTAAGCTAAATGCTACCCTGTTGTTTTAATGACACAAGATAATTTGGAATTCAACTGGGAGTGGATTTAAAGGGCGTGAAGCATCTTTTCTGAAGAGTTGCTTCCTATCTGCCAAACCGCGCCTTCGGTTATGTGGGTTGGATCCACTGCCACCATACAGCGCTCATAATTTTTTTGCTCGCAAGTCAACGACAAAAATCATACAACTGAAATCGGATGGCAGGCCAGGTGACCGATTGAATCTTGTGTTCATGTTTCACGTTTGGATGTGCATATAAACATAATGTACGCCAATGACAGCTCATCCTCACAAGTGGTAGGAAGGTTTGTCTTGATTCTGTCTCCTATGCATTGAACCAAATTCAAAAAGTCTCCCAACCACTTGGACAGCATCAATGCATTCTATGTGGAATTAGCAAAAAAATCACGTTTGCCACACGACCCAAGTTTTAACCTCATCAATGTACACAAACACCTGATCATGAGATGCTTTGACACATATCAGGTTTTTCCCTTATTGGCTTTTTTTACCTGAAAAGCCAACGTTAAATTGAAGCCATTTAACAGACAAGACAGAGAACCACAAAACAAATCCCTCACGTGAAACATGAAGGCTCATCTATCCGCTTTGCATTCACCTCAGTGGCGCGAGATGAAAGTGAAGTTGTCTGGGAGTTTGACTGGTAGGACTGGGTGGTCCCATAGTGGGAGATGCTTCACAGGCTCGGCAAGCTCTAATGAAGCCGTCTGCCGAGGCGGGGGTGGAGCTGTTATTTCAGGCTATTCCCCAAAGTGGAGGGCTCGAATGAGATGAAGAATTCTGGTGTGCTCATGTTGTTGAATATTGACAACCACAAACCTCCAGGCTTTCTCACTCTATTACATCAGCATTTAATTAGCAAGCAACTGTTGTCTAACTCGTACTTGTGATGTGATGTCTTTCCACTTTTTTGTTTTAAGGAGCCATATTCCGTGGTGCACTGCTATTCGTGGCATTGACGCCCATTATAAATGCGTTGAGGAAAAACATAAAGCTTAGCACGGTAACTGCAAGTTAATTACCCCGTAATTGTATGATACCGCACAAGTTTCCGCCGTTATTGCTACACTTATAAATATACTATCTAAAAAATAAATATCTATTATATACTATATTTATTTACCCTGTGACTGGCAACCAGTTCCGGGTGTACCTCGCCTTCTGTTCGAAGATGGCCGGGACAGGCGCCATCATGCCTGCTGCCCATATGATGTTAAGCGGCTCGGATAATCGATGGATTAAATAATGGATATATATTTCTGAATTCATTATAGTGATTATCTGCTGTTACCCACCACCTAATTTATCCCTTATTTTTTCCACATAAAGCACCATTTAGGCCCCTGTTCAAGATGCAGAAATACAGATCTAAAGCATGCTGTTGCCACTACAAAGCTTCACTGGAGGTATGGTGTTCTCTTAGTGATGAACAGTGTTGTGTTTGCACCCAACATATCTTTTGTAATTACGGCTAAAGGTTCAACGTTGTGTGTTTGTGCGTTGCACATAGACAGCTGGAGCTTTTGCAGCATCTGACAGAGAGACTGCAACATGACTGAAGTGAAGTGAAGTGCCTTAGCTTCTTCGGCCTTCTGTGTATTAACGCTAATTCCAATCAAATCCAATAATCCATCATTTCTTATTAAAAAAAACATTACAAACCATAGCCTGTTTTTATTTTCCAAGTTCAGCTGTTCATGTCTAATTCCTTGGATCGCTTACTGAGCTCAGTTGATGCATAGCTGCAACACTTGACAGCTCTTTGTGTACCGTGTTATGCCCAAGCAACACTGTTCACCCTACTAGACTCATCAGAAAGGCAGTTGAACCGTTTGGCCACAAAACAACTGTAAATTATAACTAAATTCCGCAACCAATTATGGTGAAACCAAATTTTTAAACCTTTGCATGATACATCGTGAAACATCCCGATGTATTCAATTGCTTGAACACATCTGAAAAAAGCTGCAGTGACTGAGAAGATTTTAGTATGTTTGCAGGAGAGAAACATCTGAGGAGGAAAAAAACAAATTGATTTAATAGTGGTCATAAACATTGACTGTGGGAACAAGAACAGTTTCAGAACAAAATCATAAATGAGTCTTCAGTCACGTTGATGCATTTGAGTGATACAGTAATTCCTGGCTTTATTTGCACACAAGAAGGTTGCTGTGCTCTCAGTGTCAGGGGCTGAGCGACGTGGCTGCCAGGGGCGGCCAAGGCCATTTTCACATGGATGTAGCATTCTTGGACTCCTGATTTCTTGGAAGTTATTTATATTAAATTCATATTTGAAGAAAAAAAATAATCAAAATGCAAATGTTAAAAGACTCTGGATTAAGTAAAGAACAATCCATTTTTACATCCATCAATCCATTTTCCAATCCGCTTATCCTCATGAGGCTCACAGGTGTGCCGGAGCCTTTCCCAGCCATCTTTGGGCAGTAGGTGGGGGACACTCAGAACTGGTTGCCAGTCAATTGCAACTGTTTTCAAAATTTTATTTTATTTTTTACAGTCAGCATAAATCAAAATCATATCTTTCACACCACAGCAAGCGAACAACATGGCTGAGAATTCATTGTTTATCATATTTTCTAGGGTCAGGGTGTCATGAAATCACATGTACACACAGACCAATCTTGCCCAACACACTCGAAACACATGCAGGAAAAAAGTAAAAAGCAACATTTTAAATTGTGAAGAATTAAGAGAAGCTTGTGTTAACTTTTAAACTAGAGTTTTAGATATGATTTGAATGAATGAGCCATTGATTGAAGTATGCAATATTGGGTCAGCGTCGATGACAATCAGTCACTCTGATTGGCTGTGAGCTAACAAATCTGCGCATGAGTTAGAAATAAACTCATTTTTTCCCCCTCCTCTTCCCGACTGTTTTCCTTTCACATCCAAGATATCGGGGCGTTTAAAAGCGACCTGCCAGGCTTCTTGTTCTCTCTCCCCCATGTGGGTTTTTTCTGTCTTGTCTATGTTCTTCTGAACGGGTTGTAGCTGAGAAACAAATTCCTTGTGTGTTTCTTGCATATGTGGCCAATAAATCTGATTCTGATTATCAGGTATATTTAGCTCAGAAAAATGTTGCTTTGTACTTAGACGTCTTCCTGCTTGATTTGATTGGCATTGTTCTGGATTGGCGTGCATTTTATGTCATGTACCCTGACTGTGCATGGTCTGATAAAGATTGAAGAACGCACGCATGCACGGCCACTCCTCACTGAGGTGTTGCAGCAAAATGGCCACCCCAGTGAAAAATTGCTAGCAACTCCTGCTCAATATGCTCCAGACTGTTTGCATGAATGCAAGACTTTTGAAATGCCACTAAATCCAGCTGAGAGTCATCGTCAAAAATAGGTTTAGTTTTATAACTTGGCAATTTTCTGTAATGTTGTTACTTTTATTGGCTTGTTCCATGGGATGAACATCATGAAAATAAGGCAAGCCCGACAAGACATGACAACACAGGCTTTAGAACTGGAGCACTGCCTCCTTAACACTAATATCAAATGAAAAATGCAAGCCCAACATGCCAGAGAACACATGCAAGCTTTATGAAGCAACCACCATGCAGTGTCTTTCCACGTCCTTCGGCATGGGGTAAAAAACAAAACAAACAAACAACCCCCCCCCCCCCCAAAAAAATCCCAAGACATCTAATGCAGAAACTAATTTATAAAAATGAAGGGAGGAAAGTCAAAAGGAAATTGATGACATAAAAGGTTAGTCACACAATTATCAGAGCTGCACTTGATGCATGTTTGTTGTTGAGGGCTGTTATTCATAAGGCCCTGATTTTAGCTCTTATTCCACTGAGGGGCTGAACATCTGCAACTGTTGGCGAAGGTAGAAAAATGCACGTCAGAGTTCATCAGGGTTCCTTCAAGGTCGCAAAACAGACGGGTTGGGCCAACTCCCATGCATCCTCGAGGACCCTGCCAAGGGTGTAGAGCATCTCTACAGTTCCACAGCCGGGTCGAAAACTACATTGCTTCTCCTGAATACGAGATTCGACCTCCTGATGAACCCTTCTCTCCAGCACTCCTGAAAAGACCTTATCAGGGAGGCTGAAGAATGTGATCCCTCTGTAGTTGGAACACACACTCCGGTCCCTTAAAATGGGGCACCACCACCCCTGTCTGCCAATCCCCGTTGTCAATGGGGCCCGTGTCAACCAGGACTGTCTGACAATGTCCAGAGTCCCTAGGAACTCTGGGGGGACCTCATCCACCCCTCTGGGGCTTTGCCATTGAGGCGCTTTCTAAACCACCTCAAGTGACTTCCAACCCCAGAGATAGGAGAGTTCACCTTAATTTCTCCAGAATTGAGGAGGTCTTCGAATTATTCCCCTCACCAACTCACAACATTCTGAGTCAAGGTCAGCAGCACCCTATCTCCACTATACACAGGGGTAATGGTGCGCTGCTTCCCCCTCATGAGACATCGGACGAAGGACCAGAGACTTCTCAAAGCTGACCAGAAGTCGCTCTTCCATGGCCTTGCCAAACTCCTTCCATGCCCGAAGCTACTGCTGCAGCTGCATTCCACTTGGCAAGCAGAGATCTGTCAGCTGGCTCCAGAGTCCCACAGGCCAAGAGGGCCTGATAAGACTCTTTTTTTTCAGCTTGAGAGCATCCCTTAACGCTGGTGTCCACCAGCGGGTTCAGGAATTGCCACCACGACAGGCACCTTGGGGACACCGCTCTGATTAACAACAATGTAGGCATGGACATTGGCATCTTTGCCAGGCCAGACTGGCATCCTTCCCCACAATCGGAGTCAAAACAACACCAGGTGGTGAGTAGTTGACAGCCCCATCCCTCTCAAGCCTGCCACCAATGTCTTCAGCAGAGGTGCAAGCAATTCCATACTTATTTGTCATGTCCTTGTTTATCGTAGTTGCTTGTTATTGATGATAGCAGGGTGGCCTGTACTGCTGGAGACAACTTCCTTGTGTGTTCTACATACTTGGCCAATAAAGATGATTCTGATTCTGATAATGTCATCTTAAATGAGTTCAAGTATTCCCTTAAGTGGCAAAGTAAGTGTATTGCCTTTGTTACAAATGCTGTAGTCATGACGTTGAGCAACTACGTTCGCTGACTTTGTCTTTTTTGGGTATCTGGAGCTGAAAGATGGCGGCGAAACTTGTCAGCCGAGTGCAGGGGTCGGCAACCCAAAAAATTTGAAAGAGCCATATTGGACCAAAATAAACAAAAAACAAAAATGTCTGGAGCCGCAATCAACATGACTAAGTTGGCTACAAATACACAACGAGCATTCATGATTAAAAGTTTTTTTTCCCCCCTGCAGTTCATCCTGTAGAGGAGGGGTGCCCAAACTTTTTGAAGATCTACTTTTTGAACAACCAACCTCCCGCGATCGACCCGTTACCGCACATGCGCGCATACGCACACACTTACACACGCATGCCGTAATGAGCAACAGTCATAAGGACCGCTAAGATGAACGAGGCACGGGACGCACTTTCGCAGCGTGCTAACTATCGTAGCTCACGTGTACCATTTAAAAATGCTTCTCTTGGCCGCCCAATTTCCCATTCTTAGCAAATACCCTCGGTGAATTGTACATGAAAGGCAGCTGTTTTTTTTTTAAACAACAGCCCCCTGACTGACATCCCGCCCTGCTAATAGAAACGTGCGTCGCAGGCTATGACACAAATATTCGTTGACAAAATGCTGACATTGAATATTTATTCAATACATTTTTACAGCATCAGAAAACGTTAATAATGTTTGTGTCATGTTTGTCCTCTGACAGAAACCATTTTAAAACGAAAAATGTATTTCCTTCCCATCTTTATCCATTTTCAAACATTTTTGAAAAAGCTCTAGGGAGCCACCGGGGGGTGCTAAAAAGCCGCATGTGGCTCAAGAGCCGCGTGTTGCCGAATCCCGGCCTAGTGTAAGATGAGGTGTGACCTATTTTTGTAATTACCAATTACTAGACATACTACAACTATATAAAACAATGTATGATGATGTGATAGCACACACACACACACACACACACACACACACACACACACACACACACACACACACACACACACACATTTTTTAATTCATATTTTTAAAATTAATAGTGGATTTTTAAAAATGGTTTTATATCAAAAAAATAAAAAAAGAGTCCTACATATTTAGAGAGTCTCTTTAATGACTATCTACATATATTTTCTAAATATGTTTGTGTTTTGGACCAAATTCGAAAGAATCAATTTTTGTTTTGTATTTGGTAGCTAGCAACTCACCACTTTTATGTGTTTTTGAGGGTTGTAAACAAACACGACTGTGTGTTATGATTTTGTCCCCAAACAACACAATTCGTTTGGGTATTCGTAGCTCCAGTCTGTTACAACTGGGGAAAGAGGAACAAGTGCTGTGAAAAGAGGGCATCTGCCAAAAGATGGAACAACAGAGAGAGGGGAAAGATAATGTCGACTACGGTGGAGGCACATGACACACAAACGACAACAGCCAGTAAACAAGAATACAATTACCTTGTGGGCATGTGAAATCTCAACACTCACAGTTTGCACTTTCTCATTGTCACCTCTCACTGTCTGGCAAATAACCGCCACATGGACAACAAAGCATACACAAAGTGCAGCACACTGGCGTCTCTGTCATCTCCTCCCTTAGCTTGCCTGGACATCGTGGTACTGATTGAGCAGCACGAACTGGACGTAGGTAAGAAGGTCTGCGTGCATGCGGGAAGGAGACGCATATTGATGTGAAAGCTACTCAAAGGATCGAGAAGCCCAGGCAAGCCTGCCCTCCCAACGGTCATGTCATCAACATTGTCACCACGTGGCCTTCAGGTGCTGCACAGACTACAATACGAACCACTTTGCTGATCCGGTAAATGACAAGTTAGATTGTGAAACAACAAAGAATTCAAATAATTTACAAAAATGGTGAATATGAGGATTGGACAATTCAGGGTCTGACCAAACTATGCAAGGCAGTTGGATTAATACACCACGTTAGAAATTATTGCGTAAGTGATATTTTTCTTAGCTTTTTATAAATAGTTTATGCAAATTGCGCTCAGCATAGTTTTGCAGTCATCAACAATGAGTGAATAATTTGAATGGTTTTAAACAAACCTCTCCTTGATTGCATCTTTTTTTTTTTTTTCCAAATGAAAACCGCAACTTTGTTCACAAGCTTTGGAACATACTCAAGCAAAGATCTATGAGTTTGGGAGGCAGTTGACACCAAAACAGCAGTTTCAGACATCCTGCAAATAAATTTAAGATGGGAATCTGCAAAAACTAAAAAGTTCACTGGATGATGGATTGCAAAGCTGCGATCAAGTAAATCGTCCTACTTTCAAATCTAACCTGACCTGTTCAGATGTTTGTAGCTTTTGATTTCAGCAAATACAACCCCCTAATGCTACAAATTCAACGAATGACTATTTTCAGTTCTTTACAACCTATAAAATGTTTCAAATTATTCTATAAGAGTTGATGACTTGAACATTATAATGATCACGGTTTCCACAGACGATAAGAGTCAGAATCATTTGCAGAATAACTTGGAACGAGGTGTAAGGATGCAAGTCGGTCGGATCTTCATACCAAGCATTCAACTGAGAACGATTGACCGGCAGTCGTGGATGTTTGAAATAACAATGGGAACCAGAACTGAAGCTCGAGACTTCAGCATAGTGGTATACAGGTGTCTGTACTTTACAAGAATATTTATTTTTCTCAAGACTTTTTACTTTTACTCCCTACATTTGAAAAGAACTTACAATTTATCTTCTGCGTATGACAACACGATGTAAACAGTGCGTTAAAGTCAACTGCAGTCACGATTTTGACTGAGCTATTGATTGAGCTCATGGAGCCTTATAAGCAGGACGAACAGGGACAGCGGAAACATGGAGTAACGTGAACCAGGGCAACAACAACAGATGGTAACCGGTTCAGACGAACCAAGATATTCCCCACTTATGGCCATATTTAACAGAATTGCATGATGTTGTCCGTTCAGTCAATATGAGTGTACCAAGCTTTAATGGGCTCCTCCTCGACCTGCCTCACCATCAAATTTTGTGCAAGTCATGTAAGTACTGTATTTCTAGCATAGTTTTGTTGACAAACAACAGCAGATTTACTCGAATATCTAACACACCTCTCGACAGGAGGGTTCTTTTCACAGCAATTACTCAAATGACTCATATAAAAGCACTGGCTTTGAGTAGTCCGGGCGGTGTACATAAAAATCACATGGAAGAAATTTCGAGCATCCCAAGTGACCAAGTTCGTAGCATCAAGAAAAGCAGCGTGCAACCACATTTATAGTTTATTCAGTGCACAGACTATAAATACATGTCAGTTGCTGTCCTCACTGCAAGTTCATAAAAAAGTTGTGGCCCACGGGACGTGTGTACCCTGGAGTGACCTGCTTAAGAGCATGCATCATAAACTCCAGGGCCAAGTCTTTGACAGCAGCCTTGAAAGAAAATGTGACAGTAGAAATGAAAAAACAAGTATCTCATATCATTGTTCTCTAATGAAAAGAATTGAACTGCCATTAATCTATTGCAGCCTCCCATCCAAAAAGCATGTGGTTTTTTTTTTTGTTTAATAAGAAAAATAGCACTCTGCAATATTGCATTTTATAAAAGGTCCACTTTTTTTGCTTCAGTTCAACGGACATTGTGCCGCTCCTTCTGGCGTGCACCCATTGCCCACCTGAGGACAGTATAAGGCAAACATAACGATATACATGGAGTCGGTCACTCCTCATTAGGCCACAGTAATATTAGTCATTTTCCGCAGAGGATTGAGGATATATTCCAGGATATGCCCGTCTGTATATATAATTATAAAATTATAAAGTATCAACGTTAAATCCATTGTTTTAAAAGTTTTAATTAGGACTGTGCACAAATTCGTGGCAACTCAAACTGAAATGCGAATTGGTCATTAAAAACAACGGCTGAATAAGAATTTTTGTATTCAAGTCACAACGAGCCATAACTAATTGCCCCAGTGTGTTGTCACAGAGGAACATTTGGATGGCACTCACGTCTAAGTATGAGGTCCGATCGTGTGGAGTGCACATGTGAAAGCGCGCAGTGTTCAAGCACGGCGCCAGGAAGCCTTTGTGTGTATGGGAAAATTTGGCTCGCTATTGAGCATTAAATTTAACTGCTAAGCAGTCAGTCAATAAAGCCTAACTAGGCAGTGTATCAATACAGGTATCCATTGTTTTTGTTACTTCACTGCTGGCCTCTTGCGCCGAAACAACAGCAAACAAAGGCCATTTGGACATCGGTCAGATGGGAGACAAAAGGCTAGGATAGCGCGAGATAGCTGGTACGACACAGTCCAGATGGATTCCTCGGACCAAAGCAAGAAAATCATCTTGGTTTCTGCCATTGACCAGGGTACAATGAGGGATCATGGAATGTGAAGGAAGCTATTTTAAACTAAAAAGGACAACTTTTCTGTTGATTAACACTGCCATGTCAACACTCACTGCACATTCTGGTTCAACACATGCAGTGTGAATACTGTACCTGGATATATTTTTTGTTGGACAAAGAGGAAATGGGTGGTGAAAGTGGATCACAAGAGATCATGACATAAATACATGTTAATATTTTAATATTCATCTTATGTTGGACTTTATAATGACAATTGTTTGATTTTGAAAGGCGAGCACCACAAACGGGCATCATAGTCCTTCCTATGAGTCAATGGTGCTGTTCATTGAAAACGTTGTGATGTGTAAATATGAGTAATGGAATATTTTTCTGATACAAGGCATCCAGGTGTTCATCCTAAATTCCTCTTCTATTTGTACACAATGCAAATATATACACAGCATGTGATATTTGATTTCTTGTCTCGATATTTATGTTAAGAAAATGTTATGATATGTTGGTCATCATCAGCGTATTTCCGTCTTCCCTTTGGTTGGTCAGAGCAAGCGAAACACATCTGTAACATTCTGCACACATTAATCTATTATGAAGCTGCCTCTCTGGTGAGTATGATGTAATGATGCGATTTCTTCTTTTTGTCATATTATTAAACATTGATTCTGAACTGCTCACAGATGATGTTGATGGCACAGATGCGGAGATGCAGTATATTGATTTATGATATAGTATTGATGGTCTCTAAAACTACGACATGATTGTGGTGGTATTAAAATTCCTGAATTGGATTAAGATGGCTACTGAAGGCCCCGTTAGCAAATGCCCACCACTGATTATTTTGCACTTTACCATCATTGACTTCACACCCAAAACAACAAAGCTTATCAATCTAAGTATTTCACACAGCGCAAGTGACACATTTAGAGGCAAATGTATCTGGCATGAGAGTAAATACCATCTGGCTATTGAATCATTTACAACGTACCACTCGATTGGAGTGCTTTGGCAGCTATGAATCATCTTCCTCACGACTCTTCGTATCAAATGACATCATAACAATCACAACAAACACTGCTGACATGAATGAACATTTTTGTCAAAGGCAAAATGGGAAACATTTGGAGTTTATGGTGTTAAAATGCAAACATAAATCATAATGTTTATTTTGCCTTGGCGTTCACTTGGACCTGGAGCTGAGCATGCTGCGTGGGTTTACACTTCATATAGGGCTGACTAAATATTTCAGATTTTGCTAGCCCACCAGTGACATCATTTTTGTGCTTCTGAGAGCGGTCGGCTAAAATGTCCAAATGTAATCTACTAATAGTCTATATTCTAACTGCAAATAGGCAAGTGCTATGGTTATATTTATGCATCTGAAAGAAGTCTACGACTTACTTCATGCAGTATTCATAATGCTTATAATGCCCACACTATAGTGGGGCCCAATGGATGTCACTTGCAATGAGTACAATTTCATGAATTTATCTGTTCGTTCCAAAATAAATGTGTGTTGTGTGTGCAACATTGAGAAATACAGTAGAGAGACATATTTTAAAACTGTTACACTCCTTACAGACTCAAGCAGAACAAACAAGAAAATATTAGGAATTTAAAGTTATTTTGTCAGCCATTATTAGGTACTTTAGTTTTTTTGCTGTGATCGTTACAGTGCCACATAGTATGAAGTCAGAATTTTAGCACCGCGACCGCTGAGCACTATACCTACCGTATATGACTGTTGAACAACAAGAATACTTAAATACGTCCACACCCATGTAACCCAAATCGCTTCTTTACTCTTCGGATGAGTCTAAGACATTCTCGGACTGTTTCTTCAGAAACAACCCAATGACAAGCACACACCCTCCCGCCACACTCCCACACATACACAGATTCAGATGGAAAAATGACCTCTCGAGAAAGAACAATTGGTGGCGGATGCAAACAGCACTCTGTTGACATTTGACACCTTCAATCGTCTTCCCGCTCTTTATGGTGTGGGGAGCTTCCAGTCATTGTCTAATACGGACATACGCGCCACACACCCACGTGCAGCCAAACATCTGCTGTCTTTAACCCCTGCTGTCTGTACTTGTGAGCGGGGCAAGAAAGACAATAGACAAGAACTTCCTAGCTGACCTGAGAGTGACATAAGCCTGACGGAAGGAACGTAAACTACAAGGACACGATTAGTTTGACAAGCAGAATATCCAAAGAATATATTCTCAGAAAAAGCAAGTATGGATGACGGGCTGTGTTCGCGGAACAAAATCCTCTCGCAGTGTATGCTGAAATCAAACGGTGTCGCGTTTGTGCGTTGTTTCCAGGAAAAACACGTGCACACTTGGTGCGGTGGTGAAATGTGTGTTTTCAAAACAGCGGCTCAGGGGCGATGAAGAGAAAGGACGTCAACGGCTCAGAGCGGCCTCAGCAGACGAGAGGCCAAAAAGGCAAACAGTCACAAAGGGAGTCTGCGGGGAACTCTCCTGGGCCTCAAAGCCTGTTACTGGAGCCGTGTTTATTGAGGCAGCATTTTAAGGCTTCATCTACATGAGAAAGAATGACTACAGTACTATACACCACACCTGGCGTGATTGCGTTTAAACCGCACCGCAAATCAAAAGAATTGCTGGCCCCCAGTAAATGCAGTAACAACAAATGGAAACAGACACTTTATCTTCAATAAGCTTCAGCTAAGGTTCATGTGAGATTCTATCACGGATTTCATAGAATATCAAAAGTGAAAAAGTTACAGAAAGGTTGTCACCGTCAAGATCACCCAAAAGTCGCATTCAGGCTGATTTGGATATATGAGGCGTGTCAGGAAAGTTCCTCAACAAAAGATGGCACCAAAGATGAATTTCAAATCCAAAGTACAAGTTTTTCCCCGTTAAAAGAATCCTCCTCAAGTCTAACGCACTTTTCCAATGTTCTCTGTCACGCCTTCAAGGCACTTCAGGGATCCTCCGTAGCTCCATCGCCATGGCCATGTTGTCTGTCATGCCTTTCACGTTTTCAAAATAGGTCCCCTTGATGACACCCCGCGTCATCAAGGGGAAAGACAAAGTGCATCACAAGGAACCGGGTCGGGTGCGCAAAGAGGTGACCCCAGCACGGCCAAGTTCTTTTCGACCAGGAAGTGTCGGATGCTCAGGGCATTGTGAGCACATTGTCATGGTGAAGCAGCCACTAGTAGTTCTGCCAGAAAGTACTGAATTCAGCAAGCTGGTTGCTCATCGGGCCCACACTGAAGGTGAAAGCTTGTCGGATGGATGTAAAATATATCTTTTGTGACATCAGTCCTGGAACGTTTCTGGCACACCTCGTACACACAACTCAACGAAATCTTTTGATCCAGTACAGTGTGAACCGTCAATCAAAAAAAAAAAAAAAAATAGAAAATCATTCACAAATGACTTATGGCATTTTTCTTTTCTTACGCTACCTGTGATGCATCAAAAATGAACACTTCAGATGTTTTGATCCAAGTATCACTCAGGTACCTCCAACTACTTTTCCATTATGTGCATTTTGATTTGGTCTCCAATTGTGTCCATCCTCTAAATTCCTACATTGGATGGGGCAAAAATGAATTGAAAAAGAAAAAAGCTCGAATGAAACCTTTGCTTTGCTTTTAAGAAGAGCAAGGGATTATTGAAATAAAGGGATGATGGAGTTGCCTATTAATAGTCGAAAAGGAGGACGCGGAGAGAGAAAGGCCAGACACACAATACTGTTGCTGCCCAAACACAACAGGCCATTCTTTCACCTCGCGCCACAACACTCCTCACAGCTGAGTCCTGGCCGCTATTCTCCTGCTGTTACCCCCCCAATCCCTCTTTCCCCTTTCAAAATGGGGGAGAGGAATGAGTGAGGGGGACTGACATTGAAGAGCGGGTTAGCACCAACAGTCTGAAGCGTCCGTCATGAACTGGAAATCTCATGAAATTGTACAAAAGATCCCAGGGATTTGTTTCCTTTCAATAAATGAATGAAAGTTCAGTTTCATGGGCAGGAGATTTAAAGAAGAAATGAGCAGGGAGGAGTGAGTTCAAATGAAGGGAGTGAGGAAAAACAGCGCTGTGGAAGGGGCGAGAACTCATTTCCTTCAAGCAACAACTCAGCGGTTTTTGTTTTTTTTTTAGTTTAGACTCTAAACAAACACCATGTCAGAGACCTACACATGCCTATGCGTAGACAGATATCCCCCGTTTACAAATTACAATCTATGTACCTCAATTTTATAACACCTGCAGAGAAGCAGCCTGCAGGCAGAAATTGCAGCTGGCTCTTTCTCTCGCTCTCTTTCTCTGTGTGCCCCCTTCCAATCACCATCCTGGAGGCCGGGACATCACCCCGAAGCCAAGGATATGTCACAGAATTACCTCAACACCGCCGCTTCCGCCGAGTTCCGTCCACAGATATAATCAAGAGGATAAATCCACGTTGAATTGTGCTCTCCGTGCTCCATCCATCAGTCATGCGCTGGCTTGACTGTGAGCAAGTGCGATGGATCCCGGCTCATTCAGGCAGCTGCCGTTTTCCTTCAGAGCTCCACAAGCAGAGCAAATTAGAGGTCCAGCCCAGTTTAGAGGCTTAGCCAATGTGAGCTATTCACACTCCAGTTCCTGTGTGCGGCCAATGGCTGCAGCCCCACGCTCCCTCTCCCGCATGCTCCCGCCTACAGCCGCCCTTTGCTGCTCCTCTTCTCTGTCTCACTCTTCTTCCCTGCCCCTTCTCCTGCTATCTTAGTCATAAATATAGACTCTTGACATTACCTAACACATGGGCTGTCCTGATAAACAGCCTGCTTCGTGTGAGAAAACCTCTCGAGGGGTGAGAGGAGAGTTAAAAAAGAGTGTGGAGGCCAGCAGGAAAAGGATTAGGTTTAGAATTCGCCATTCTACATGGGAGGGGCGGGCACAGTGACATACTGCAGATTGAAATTAGCAGATTATCAACATGCCAGGAGGGAGAAAAGACAAAACGTTCAAATCACTCACGACGATGGCCGCTCTTCTCGGTCTTGGATTCAATTTCGTGTTGGATTTGCGTACGGTGTTTTGACCAGAAACGAGCACAATGTTGAAGAGGATCGTGGCAGATTAAAATCTTAGTGGTAGACCCAAAGAAGACTGGGACCAGCGCATGTCTGTCTGCGCATGCATGAAGGTGGATTGCTGGCCAGGCAACATACCCACGAACCCCAAGAGATACCCTAAGGGAAGAAAATGGCAGCTTTCTGATTTGCTCGGGCCCACCTCAATCGACCTATGACCTCAAATAAAGAAAATACCAGCAAGCATAACAGCTGCTGGATGTTGTTGTTATGTTATGTCTTTCATACGGAATTACAATAATTGGGTTAGGCTTCATAAGCCTTAACCAAGTCAACACAAGTACTGTATGAGACATTCTTTTGAAATGATGACTCTTCAGATTCAAAACGATGGACTCCAGTCTTCATATACCCAACATAACATTATGGTCATTTGCAACATGCGAGTGATATTCAATTAAAAGACAACTATGCACGATGTCAATTAGGAAAATAATTGCCGCTGGTAGCCACGTCTTATATTGTAAAAATGAGGTCAAAAGCAAAATGCTGAAAAACCAGAAGCTACAGGAAGTAAGCTAGTGAAGCGCATGGATGGTCACACGTTGGCCAATGAAAGCCAAGACAGCTCGTAACACGCAGCCTTACTCAAAAGACCTTTTCAAAGTTGTTGACGTGAAAATTGGGGCGGCACGGCTCAGTGGTAGAACGGTCGTCTTTCGAAGGTTGCGGTTTCGATCCTCAACCTTGTGACCGTGTTGAAGTGTCCTTGTGCAAGGAACCCTCAGTTGCTTCTGATGCTGCGTTAGTCAGTACTCCTACTTTTACCAGAGTTCTTTTTTCTGTGCTCTTCGGTCAGTTATCTTCCTGAAGGAACAATTTGGGCAACAGCACTTTAAGTGAAAGACATAACAGTCTGCAACAGGTCCTAGTTTTGTGGGCTGATGGCGTATTTTCGCTCAAGGTCATGCTTTTGGTTGCACTTTTGCTTCCTTCCAACCTAGCTAGGTCAGGTGCTGTTCCAAGTGGGTCAGGACGGAAGCGACAGAGCCACCTTGCATGAATACCTCAGCTAATTTGAGCAACTTCTATGTGAACTGTTTCTTCATAGTTGGTCATCTGGTTTGATATGAATATGTGTCACCGTCACGACATGACTGACTGGTGACCCGTTCAAGGTGTACCCTGCCTCTCGCCCGAAGACAGCTGGGATAGGCTCCAGCACGTCCGTGACGCTGGTGAGGAAATGTAGTTTGGAGAATGACTGCATTTAAGTGTCACTGGCATTTTCAATAACTCGCTTCAGATAGCACAAGGTTGCCTAAAATGTTGTGCTGTTACACATTTGCGTTTATTTACCATCCTGATGAATGTTGCTTGTTGGCTGGTTCAAGCTCAGCCGCTTTCTGAAAAGTGACTGACTGGGTAGTAAAACGCTAAACTGCATCAACACAGCATAAAGACACAGTAACCCACTGTACTGCGCAATGATGACAACCGTGTTTCGATTAAAAAAAAGGTCATCATCTCGTTATTACTCGAATAACAACAAAACAAATACAGCATAGGCCTTTGATGAAAAGATATGCTCACTCATTCACAGTTCACCGCAAGGTTTGGGGGAGGGGGGACGGGCAGGGGTCAAACAATCACAAAAATCAAGACTGACTATCGTCTCCATATTGAAGAAAATGGAAGACTTTCACACACATGTTCTCTAGACAGAAGGCAAAAGGTCATCAAAGAGGATCTTTGTCCTTTGTGTAATCGCTGGTCACAGAAAGTTTCATCATACTGTCTGTACACAAATTAATAATGTGGCCACACAGTCCATGTAAATGCCAAAAGAAATCCGAGTAGTGTATCCTGAAGAAATTTGAACACAATTGTCTTTCTCAAATCCTTTTAGAACAAACATGTAATTCAGTCAGTCAGTTCAAGTGTTCTTTTTCTTCCCTTGTGCAAGACTCCTACTTTTGTCAATGTGTTCGACTGTGACTGTCTCTGTGTGCGCAAATCCATCAGAGACGGATCACTCCAAACTCACTTGACTGACCTGCTAGTGCGAAGTGATAAAAATCACGTTTGTTGTTGTTTTTTTTTAAACGTCACAAACTTGGCAAGGAAATGTTCACACAATGTGCCTTTTAATTTGAAGAGCAACAATGATGACTGTGATCTACGTTGTACAGCCATAAACCCAGAATTGTCAGACAACCCATGATTGTCAAGTGAAATACAAAACAATGATGCTTTTTCAAGAACAACAATGAAAAAGATTGATTGAATATCAGTTATGATTCCAATTTATATTACTATGGTCGACATTTGCAATAGGTCAGAAATGCACAAATACACTGCAATCTGAGTTGCTTGTGATTTTGTAGCCGCCTCATTAGATAGAGTGGATTGTTTTTAATATTTGCAAAACATATACAGTATAATGCATACTTCTCTGGAGGAGTTTTGTTACTTCTCTCGTATTGACTGTCATTTGATTGTGCAGGTGTACCGAATGAGGTGTCCAGTGAATGTATGAGGGAATGTAAAGAGAAGCTCAGAAAACACACTGATGTGAGGTTTTGAGGAATGCGCCATTAAAAATCCACATCGGGTGATCCGGGACCACATCATCTAGTGCTGCCTTGAACATAAACTGTATGCTATTCCCACATTGCAACTAGGAAATATCTACGCAGCACTCTTTGGCATGTACGTGTCCGTGTTTGCTTGCCATTGAGTGAGTAAAATGCTGTGAATTTGGCATTCAAAACACTCACCCACATTCCATGTAAACACACAGACGACACCTGTCCCTACATGTCATCACTATGCAAAAACTGTTTTTTCCTCAGCTTCCTCATGGCGCTTTGAAATGGCTGCTTTAGATCCTTTGATTTTTTTTTTTTGTGACGTATGCATTTATGGATGGATAAATAAAATATCAAGGTTGTGTATGTGGAAGGCAGGCAAACAGAAGCTGGGGCCACTCATCCGTTGTAAGAATGAATGGCCATCATTAGCATGAGGCTCCCCGGCAGCACCCTGCAATGCAGCGACACACACAATGGCGAGTGCCACGCTTCCCCCTGCCGTTCCCCCAGAGAAGCCCTTTTGTTTGGGCAGCATCTGGACCTGACCTCCATGCATTTGAATTTGCTGACACACACACACACACACACACACACACACACACACACACACACACACACACACACACACACACACACACACACACACACACACACACACACACACACACACACACACACACACCATCCTTCTCAGTTAGCTCCTCTTCTCTTTACGCTCCCTCTCCAATGCCTAACCTCTGAAAAACCTGCCTCAACGGCAAATCCCCCATCACCCCCTGCCTCAACTCTCCTACACCATGTCCGTTCTTCACACACAGATACCCCCTCCTCTTTGAGTGGAGGAACCATGTCTTGCTTCCTGAAAAGACGCTCTGTGTACTTGTGTGCCTCATACAAAGCCTGCAGGGTGAATTTGAAAACCGATAAGGAAAATGCACCAGGGCTACTAGCCATCTGTCCCCCTGGGTTGGATGTGCCTGCTCCGAGTGTGCCTGCCCCCCCTTCTTTCCCTCACATGATTTCCCCCCCCCCCCCCCCCCCCCACCTCCCCCCCCCCCTCCCCCCCCCCCCCCCCCCCCC
>CAAKHF010021580.1:0-18912 GCA_901007745.1 Hippocampus kuda
CTTCTTCATCAACTGTTGTTTCTATCCATACCGGGGCTTTTCTTTATCACGGGTATCCGCGGTTCCTTAAAAAGTCATAAACGGCTATTGGATTCTGGATGTAACTGGCGAGGGCCAGCAGCAGCATGAGGCTAGCAGTACTACATTCATTCATTCATTCATCTTCCGAACCGCTTTATCCTCACTAGGGTCGCGGGGGGTGCTGGAGCCTATTCCAGCTGGCTTCGGGCAGTAGGCGGGGGACACCCTGAATTGGTTGCCAGCCAATCACAGGGCACACAGAGACAAACAACCATGCACACTCACGCTCACACCTAGGGACAATTTAGAGCGTTCAATCCGCCTGCCATGCATGTTTTTGGAATGTGGGAGGAAACCGGAGCACCCGGAGAAAACCCACGCAAGCCCGGGGAGAACATGCAAACTCCACACAGGGAGGCCGGAGCTGGAATTGAACCCGGTACCTCTGCACTGTGAAGTCGACGTGCTAACCACTGGACTACTGGGCCGCCCTAGTACTACATTTAACTCTAAATATAACTCTGTAGCAACGAGCTTTGGTTGGCTTCTGCTGTGGATAAACACGTGGAAAAGCTACACTTCTGACAAGTATCGTTCTCACGAAAAGGATGACGAGGAAAGACGGCAAAGCCATGCTAATTGCCAAGCTAACCTCAGTTTGACATGGCACGTTAACACCGGAATAATGTGGTTGGGTGATCAAGTGCACTTCACAGACGTCTGCCTGGAACCGGATAAATGTGGGAAAAGATCAGCCAGAAGGCGTCGTCTATAACGTTAAAAATATATTAATATAGTGTCAAATATTTCTAATACCAATAATGTTTGTTTTCGCAATAGAGCCCTGAGATTTGATTTTGACTTTTAAGGTCTGTACTATAACGGTCTCAAAATTATATTTTGTAATAATCAGGCGAAATAACGTATTCATTGTGCAGCACAATGAATCGATAATGAAAATGATCGATTTTTATCATTTTGTTGTTGCAGCCTGAATCTGAATGTTTTGGGTTTTTTTGCATCCTGTGTGATCGCGCTGTTGTTGTGTTCACCTGATTAGGAATATTTGCCTTCAAGTGCTCTCGGGCTGAGGAGATTTTCAACCTGCTCCAGGAGCTGATGCAATGTAATAGCATCAATGTGGTGGAAGAGTCCATGATGATGTCTGGCAGCGGCCACACGCCAGAGATGGAGATGTCTCGCGCGCCACAGACGCCCAACAGTCAGTCACACGGCCCGCCACAAACACACTGTTTGAGTGACCTTCTGTTTCCATATTAGAAGAGTACTTGGATTGCCTTTTAGTAGACTCAGCAGCAAAACCGTCAAACCCACATAACAGACGAGACAGACGCTGGACGCTCACCCTTTTCGCACCTACTAATTAATAACACTGGTCCGTAGTAAAGTGTAATCGGAGATGGTTTATATGTCTCGAAAAGCATTTTTGATGCAGATTGCAAAGCTGACTTTCTTTGCAGCACATCAGGTTTTGGACATATTTTCATTTTCTTTTTTAAGTTTGACCTATTGCTTGCGCAATACAGATCTACCCCACGTTTTAAATTATAGCTATGACGTGGCAGGAAAAAAAAAAATCACACCTATTCCCGAACCTAACCCTGTAATATATACAGTATTGCATATTATTTTTGGTGTAATATTATTATCATTATTACTATTATTTTTGATGTTCTAGAAAAAAAAAACAGGGCAATTTCAGAATCGGCGCAAAACAATAAATAAAAAGCATTTCGTAAAAAATTGTTGATCATTCTAATTTAGGAATGCCACCCAAAGTTGCTTCCGAAGAACTTATTCTTACTTTACAGTTTCCATTCTGTACCAATCCCTCCATTTTCTATTGTACTTACAGGGCACATAAACACAACCATTCACATTCACACCTATGGACAATGTAGAGTTGTCTTTAACCTAGAGTAGAGTTTTTTTTGGGGGCGGGGGGGGCAGTATAAACACTATTTATACTGTGGAACATCACATGGTACTGTTTTTGGAACTTGAAAAAACCTTAAAAGGTTCCATAAATGTGCCGACAGCTCCAGCATTCCCCGTGCCGACTTTTCCCAACGGATACCCTGGTTATCCAATCAGAGGGGATTCCTCCCAACCTTCCCATGTTGAGGATCATGGACACAATCTGATGGCTTTGGAAGACCAGGTTAGATATTAAAATAACGGCCTGCCCTGTTTTCTCTAATCTGTGCTGATTTTAACTCCGCTTTGTTTCTCACCAGACTCACACTTATGTGAACACAGTTAGCATGGAGGGGGATCTCGCCATGCGTCACTGTGTGCACTCCCTACCCGAGGTGCGGCCCAGCACTTTCACCGAAACGACACGAGTGGGGGGACAAGGGAGCACGCAGCCAAACCTGCGGCGTTGTCCCCTTGAGGAGCATCAAGATCCCCAGGTGTTCCTACAGCCATCGTCACAGGAGGTCAAGTTCATGCTTGGCCCCACTCCGGCTCAGCGTCATCTACTGCAAAGGGAGCGGGAGAGGGAGCGGCTCGCTCACGGCGCCCACAGCCTTCAGCCAGTAGAGGGCACAACAGGCTCAGAGACGGACGGAGACGAACCCTCCCTGCACATGTGCAATACCTTCTCCTATCACCATTTCCATCACAACCCGCACCGGCACCCGTGCCACGAGCACCCGGAGAGGTGCCGAGGCGCCGAGCTCACCTACGAGAACATCAACGGCCTGAGGAGCAGCCGAAAGCAGCGGCTGAGTCCCAGCAGCGTGTCCCAGTCGGTGGGCTCCAGCAGCAGCAGCAGCACCGGGGACAGTCACTCCCACACCCTCCTGCACCCGCACGGCCCGTCCTCGCTTCCCCCGCAGGGCTACGGCTGCGAGAGGCCCGTGGCCGGAGGTCACCGCCGGACGGCCCTGCTTAACTACGAGAACCTGCCCTCGCTTCCCCCCGTGTGGGAGTACAGCGCCCTGCAGCGCGACGACGAGCAGGAAGAAGACGACGACGAGGCCGACGAGGAGGAATACGAAGAGGAGGAGGAAGACTTCGACGAGTATGAGTTCTCGGAAGGCCCCGAGACGAACAACGGGTACCACCCGGACGGGCGGGGCATCCACAGAGATGCCCTGCAGAACTACGTCAACACAGAACAGGTGCAGCCGCCCTCAATGCGACACAGCTGCCCGCCACATCCACGACCGTGTCAGCCCGACAGAGGGGGGCGCATATTTAACTTTGATTTCCGCAGACGCTCAAGGTCAGGGGTTGGAGTCTGCGAGCACGGGCACATGCCTCCGTCACGGCAACTGAACTACATCCAGGTGGACCTTGAGGGTGAAGCGCCCTGCCAAGCTCTCGGCGCCGGCGGCGGTGGGGGCGGACAGCCACACCAGCGCCTCCCGCTCCAAAAGTGTGGCCCGCAGGCACCCCGCCGCAGCGAATGCTACGCAGTCATCGACCTGAAGAAGACGGCGGCCATGTCTAACCTGCAAAAAGCTCTGCCCAGGGATGATGGCACTTCCAGAAAGACTCGCCACAACAGCACAGACCTGCCTCTGTAAACCCCCGTCGACCGTGACGAGCAGACACTGCGACAGATGAAAGGCTCATCCTCATTTTAGCACACTGGACCCCTCACTGTCATCCGTCCATTTCGACTATGGCGCTGACTAAAACAGTACAGGTACCAGATTAGAACCCTACTGTATCGGTGTCTATAAAAGGGAACTTCTGAAGGAGAATTTTGCCATTTTATGCTGTTATTTATTAGCTGTGTTGTGACGTTCTCTCCGGAATTTCACTTTCAAGTGCAAATACGGTTTGCTTGGTTTCTAACGATTTCGCATATCGACAATATGCGGGAGCAGTGAGAATGGAGGCATTTTCATTGTGTAACTTAACCATGATCCCCCTCACCCCCAAAACCATTTCCCCACTATTGTTATGTCCATGTACTTCCCCAACCAGCACATCCATGTGACAGCTCCTCACTTCCTCGTGAGAGGCCAAACGCATACTGAGGTGTAGCCTACCATTTATTTTGATGACGTTTCCGGCCGTCGTCCGTCAGTCGAGCAGTTTGCACACAATCCTATGGAATTGTATTCTTTGGGTTATAGGGAGAGTTTTCACAATCACAAACAAAACAAACAAACAAACAAAAAAAAGAACCAACTGAGGTTGAGAGGTTGTTTTGGGAGAATTCAACTAAGCTCAAGGGACAAGTAGCACAAAGTGAATCCGGTGAGCCTCGTCCCTCGCCCAAGTAGCATATCACACTCCATCACATCTCCATCCACAGCGTACGATAATGCACTTTTGAACCCAGATGAGTGAGGACGCCGTTTATTTCAACATCCCCTGCACCTGAGCCACAGGTTTCTCATTTTCGAAAAAAAACATAAGCGGGCCACATACTGTATTTCATAGCCAGCATTTGTAGTACTTCAAATGTTTGCGAGACAATATCTGTAAACTGACAGAGTGGCATTAATCTTATTAACCTCGCCTAAAATGTGCCGATTCTACACTTTGCCCATCATCAGGTATGAATGCCCTGTGTGAAAGGTAATCAAAGTTATCTTTTTGTATTGCTATCCACACTTTAGTGAGGTATTTATTTATTTATTTCATTATTTATTCGTTCTCGCCTTAACGTGTCCAACGGTTGCGTTCCATGTGACAACCAGCATATTTTTATCTGTGATCCAGTTAATCTGGAGACCAAAGTTTCACTTTTGACTGGTCCGTGCGTGATTCTATGTTGACAAAAAAGAGACTTTAAGTGCCAAAAATGTAAAAAAAAATAAAATAAAATAAAAAAAAATGGAATGAAATCAAAGGTGCCAATTGTAGAATACAAGTAAGGCTCTAGAAATAGACAAACAAGGGAAAGCAAACTTGAAATACAAATGAATCTCTTTTCAAAGATGAATAGAAACGTTGGAGAATAAAAAATGCACATTTCACCTCATCCGTCCATCAACCGCCATATTGGAGTGATGTATGGAATTGTTTGCTGCTACGTGTACATACAGATTACATATAGACAATGGTCCATGTAAGTGACTGTCCTTGTCCCAATGAGAACCTGCTGCGTGTGTTTGCAATCTTTTGGCCATACATATAATTTTAGGTACGCTCCGTAGCATTGTCGTCTTTTGACTCAACAGTGCAAATGTTACAGTTTAGAGAAAGACTTTCATCTCATTATGGCCCAAACTGAAATATTGATTTAAGATGTTTTTACTGACAAACTAGCTGATGAGCGGGAAGACTTACCGCGATGGAACTTTAAATCTTACACAGGACAACATGCGTTTTGCGTGTCAGTTTCATAAGTCTTTGACATGCTTTTTTTTTTTTTTTGCTTTCTACAAATGCAAATGTTCCCTTTATTCCGCCAAATGAGGGTCTCATTGCATCTTTGTTGATTCAGGAGAAATCAAAAGCAGCACACAGTGGAACCTCAAAAGTTGAAAACAGTCTGCTCTGACCACAATAGTCCACAACCCCTCTTCAATTGATTGACATTTCTGATCTAATTTCAAAACGTGCCGCCATTTTTTTAAGATAAGATAAGATAAGATAACCTTTATTTGTCACACACTGGGGAAATTTGCAGTCTACAACAGCAAAATTCGAGGGGGGTAGAAAAGAGAAAATTTTATGACCTATAATGTGTGCAATTCAACTGAAAGTGTTTGGAATTAAACAATCACAATCAAATTCATGTTGAATGTGAGTCAGCACTCGCCTGCCACCATTTAATCCTTTCTTGCACCTTAACATGATAAACTGTCCACTGTAGTAACCGCTGTCCCTCAACAGGTTAAAGTGCCTCTGACTAAGCCCAAATAGAATTCAAGTATTCCAGTAAGCTTTTGTTGATCATTATGCATTCTTGCAAAAGTCTGAAGATTTTGTACTACAGTAAAACTTCTCTACAATGAAATCATGTTTGCAGCAAGAAATTTTTCATAACAGGGGACTTTTCACTGTAGCAAATTTTATCTCGGAATTAAACACGAACACACACAAAAAACGTCTGAAACTAACAATAACAAATACTTCCGGACTACTGCTCATGTGTAAACCAGTGTGGTGGTTGCTGTTGCCGTTTCCGAACGAAGCAGCAGAGGTCGCTGTGGCATGCTGAGGTTGGATTAGACTTTTGCAGAAGGCTTATTTTCGTTGTAGTTACTCTCGTTGCGGGGCAAGAGCAGAGAAAAATATTTCATATAACGGAACAGGGGGACTTTTCTTTGTAAGGGGAGCAGAAAAGTGGGAATGACTTTCATGCATGAACATTTTTTCATACTAGGGGGTATTTTTGCCTATGTAGGTTTCGTTGTAGAGGAGTCTCACTGTAACACTGGTGGCTGTATTTCGAACGGTTCACCTCAACTAGGTGCCCTGTTCCAGCTGAAGAAAAACGGGTTGAAAGCTTCACTTTTAGGTAATGTTGGTGATGACCAGTGTTGTGTTGCGCCGAACCCAAGTTTTGAGAATAATGGCCCTAAAAGTGTGTTTTTGCTAAATATAACCAGCCTTGGATATTTTTCTGTGTAGCACGAGGCTTGTATTTGGCCACCCTACCCCGTAAACCGGACATTGTTGTCACATGCACGAGACAGCCAGGACTTGCCAGAAAGGTCTGCCACTCCTTCAGTGTTAGTGTCAATCCAACCTCATGGAGGGCCTCGCTGACTAACTTTCTTCTACTTATGCCTTTGACCAGGGACAAAAAGCACAATAGAATATCTGAAGTTTGCTTGAATTAATCAGAGGCATTTTAAATGGTGCTAGTGTGTGCTGACTCCCATTCAACATTCATTTGAATAGTGGTGTGAAGACTTTTTTTTTATTTTTAATATTCGCTGTATAATTGGAAAAAGGACCAAAAAAAAAACGCCAGTCGTAATCTCGCCATTAAATTTGTAGTAACTGTACAGACAGGTTTGAGGTTACATTTCAACATTGACAAGTGCTACAAAGTGTGGACTAAATAAATAGTTATTTTTCCAGTTCATAATTTATCAAAAATGAACACTTATTGAGTTTGCCATGTTGTACTTAAGCAGCCTGGACAGAGACGCACGTACCAAACGAAGGGTAAAATTTACGTGCCTAGTTTGTATAAGCAAGCAAGTTGATTGTGCTGCTGGTTTTGTTATATTTAAAAACGGGCGTCGACTTAATGATTAAACACAGCTCACTTTCCAATCTATGTCTCGTTTTTGTGTTATACAGCCAGCGCGTGTACAGAATGTCAATATGCGTTCCCATTCTGCCTCCATTTCATGCGCTGTTGTTTTCTTTATATTTTATCAATTAAAATCTATAGATGGTCACTGAGTCCCACTGAGATTTGCTGAATGAGACTTCTTTCATATCACATGATGATTGAGGCATTTTTCTTGAAAATGTAATTTAACCACATTTCGGGTGTTTGACTTTAGAAGTTCCACTGTATTTTTAGACAACGGGTCCCACACATCATCTCATTCAGACATCTCTATTTATTTTATTCATTTTATATGATAATATTAAATTGTTTTGGTTTGCAGAATCCATAAAGCTAAACATGAAAAAATAAGCCACGTTGTTGTCCAGGGAAATTGTTAAAAGGAAATTCAAAAACACAGAAACACAGATGATATGGTGTCGAAAGTACTACATTTATTGTTAATGTATATACCAATCGTTAAGAGTTGAGGCATGCTACAGATATCCAACCAACCATGTATAACCAATGACAATAGATATTTTCCAGACATATTCTGCTAAATTCTCATGAGAACAATGTAATTTCAGAGAAATGCTGTACATTCCCAACACAGAAGCCTTAAAAATCCAAAATCAAAAGTTAGAATTTGTGTTTTTGTTCTTAAAGGCCAACTTGTCTCATTTAGGACTGTTGAAGATGATCCGTGGGAAAGATGATTACATTTGCAATAAGGGATTTTTTTTTTTTTGAGTCAAAGAAAATCATTGGGTGAAGAGTGAACTACCAGTAATTGTCTATAGAGCAATGAGCTCCATATCATCTACCTACTTGCCTGTTGTGTCAATCTTCAGCCGCATATTTTTATGTTCACATTTCAGCCTTTGTTATGTCATGTCATGTCATGATTGTATGTTGTAAATTGTCATTTACAGTGCCATAAACTAGTTCAGAGTTTCCAAAATTTATGGTCAGTCAGTTTTTAGTCATCGAATGCCCAGTGCAGTCATGCCTTGAGATTAGAGTTTAAGTCATCCATGACCACTTGTATCTCAATTATCTTTCCCGACTGAAATAAATGGAAATACCATCTATCAGTTCCAGCCGCCCACAAAAACGTAAAAATTGATATTCTTTCTCGCTTAAGAAAAATAGCATTCTCCAATATTATACTTGATAAAAACACACAGTAATAACATAATTATATAGAATGTAAGGAATGATGCCTTCCCCCTACCCCTTCCCATTCTTTGCTTCAATTCGGACGACATTGTGCTGGTGAGCGTGCCTTGGCCACCTGGGGGCAGTATAAAACAGACGTACATGGAGCTGGTCAAAACTCTTCAATAGGCCGCTTGAACATTTAGAGAAAACGGTTGTTGTCGATTTTTGTAGAGGATAAAGAATACACCCCTGTGAGTTTTGTTATATTATCTTCCTACATATGTTGCTCCAGTTGGGTTCAGATATCCATTGCTGAAAGCAATGGTGTCAAGCTCATTTTTATCCCGTGCCACACTGTAGTTACTCTTTCCCACCGAGGCCCATTAATTACTGAAATTACTGAAACCATATAAATGTTTAATCCCCTCCTCCTGTGGTTACATATACAGTACACAACTAGTTCCGAAATCACCAGTTGAAAATAATAGCTTGTTCAAATTACTGTAAAAATGAGTTTGGTAACAAATGCTATATCCCAACGGTATTTAGAACACAGGACAATTAGAAATTTTGTTGACATGCTTGATTTGCGTTTACGGGCCATATCTAATGAGGTGGCGTGCCATATCTGACCCTGGGGGCCTTGAGTTTGACACCAGTGGCTTTTAGGGTTACAACACCATGACGCTGATGCTACTCGTTAATCCCTCTATGCCGTTTTGCATAATTTCTTAGCGTTAAACTCATCAGACTCATCTAAAGCCACGCTAAGTGATGGCTTGAAATACACATTTAATTCTCTTTGTTTTATGTTTAGTTTGACAACTCAGAGTGGCAATAAAATGCCAAAGCGCCTTTTTTGAAGACTTGGTCAGTTTTTCTAACTGCTGCTTGTTGTGAGTTGAGTTAAGTTCCTTTTTGCTAGCAAAAGCATCCACAAGCATTTTGCTAGCAAGTCAACACAAAATTGTATCTCTCGGCTCATTTGTATCTCAAGGCACCACTGTATATGTTGATGAATTTTTTTTTTTTTTTTTTTGTCATTTGGATCTTTAGCTGAAAATGTATGTGGGAACTCTGCACTAGGTCACCATTGCCTGAATTAATCTTTGGCCTTGAGTGATATCAGGAAGTGGTTGTGTTAAAAAGTTATCCACGATGTCAGTGTGTACGTAACGTAGCAACCTCACCACCACTCACACAGCTACATCTTTCATAATCCAGCGTGTGAATTAATAGTTGAAGTTTATGTACGTGATCTCACCAAGTGGCTCTCTTGATGACAGCTGACGCCATCAAAGCGTGTCACTTCACAGTCACAGTCTCAGTCTTGGGTGTTTATGCCTCGGCATGCGACACCCGAGGGCCCTGCGGTAACAATTGCTTCTGCTTGTGTTATCTGAAGGGCAAGATAACTCTCCTTGCGAAGTTCCTAAGACTCAAT
The DNA here is from genome assembly GCA_901007745.1 of Hippocampus kuda. Taxonomy (NCBI): domain Eukaryota; kingdom Metazoa; phylum Chordata; class Actinopteri; order Syngnathiformes; family Syngnathidae; genus Hippocampus; species Hippocampus kuda. The sequence goes on from CAAKHF010021580.1 coordinate 9,852, forward strand.
TTATCAAGCGGGTTGTTAAACCAAAAGGGCTTGCTCTGTGTTTACTGTTTAAACATGAAATTGTATTATCAAGAAATCCATTTCAAGAGTTTTCTCACTGTGCCTTTCATATGGACGCTGGGGGAAACACATACACCGCAGTTTATGGGGTCGGCCTGTTGTCCAAAAAAAAAAAAAACAAAGAAGAAAATTAAAAGTTTGACATTTGGGGATTTACTCATTTATTGTTCCACTTTCATGCCAGTCTTGTTGATTTTGAAATCAGATTCATTGAGTGACTTGGAGACTGAACATGCTCGTCTGCACTGTAAAAGCTCATCTGACCCCAGTCTGGTTGTCTTGTGTTTGTGTAAGTGTAAACAAGAAAAGATAAACACAAAGGATATGCTTGGTTTATTGGACGACAGCTTGCTAGCAAATAGTTTAGTGTTAGACTCCTAGAAGTCGCTTCTCTCAACACGTGACGTACCACAAGTCCATTTTTTTTCTAATTTATTTTTTGTGGCTGCTCTAACATGTTAATTTAAGAACAATACATTTACTAATATTTGGCTAAGAAGTTATCTGACACGAAGATTAGCTTGCTAACAACACTTGGTAAAACTAATTCTGAGCTGAACTGACTTCATGGTCTAAATGTAATATTTTCATGACTGGCAACTGGTCCCTTTTATTATTGTTTGTTGAGGCAAGGCAAATTTGAAAAATGTCACAAAAAGTGGTGAATTGTGCAGGTTAATTGTGTACCTTCTGCCATCGAGCAGAAGAGTATTTCATTGGTCTCCCTGTGATAATACATCACTGGCATTATGTTGAAAGGTACAAAGGTACCTTTTGTTGTCAATCAATAAAGAGAAATTGGTTGGGAACTGACTGGGAAACTCTGCCTTACATTGGAGACTAAAGAAAATTCGCAGACTGTAGCATTTAATGTTGTGAGTCTTAAGGAGGAAGTCAAGTCAAACATTTTCTTGAAAATAAAATGTTCTATGCGGAACCACTAAACACGGTGTTCTGATGAATATTGCATTTGGACCATATGAGTTATACGGCAAAATCTTTGTCCATCTCAGGGGGCAGCCATTTTGTCACTTGCTGTCTACTGAAAATGACATCACACTGGCTCAGGTAATGACCAATCACAGCTCGCCTTGTGAACATCACATGACCAAACTCAGAAAACAGGTGAGCTGAGATTGGTCGCTACTTGAGCCCTGAGCAACTGTGATGTCGTTTTAAGTCAACATCAAATGGCAAAATGGCCGCTCCCCCGAGAGAGACAAAAACAGTGCTTCTTAATCCATATTCCAACAAAGCAATGTTAATCCGAATGCTGTGATTGAACTAGTGGGGTCCCATAGAACATATTGTAACGACAGTTTTTGACTCTGCTTTCCCTCTCAGGTCATTGTGCATACCTGATTCCTCGTCAGCTAAACTTTTGAAGAGTGCAACAACTAGATTTCCTTTGATTTGCCTTTTTGTTATTAAGGTTGTTTTCTGTTAACCTGGCGGAAATATGAAGTCAGCATGAGAGAAAAGCATTAAAAAAAAAAACAAGTTCCCCCTCATCAGATCAATTTCATCATTTTGGCCATTTCGCGTTATACTCACAAAAGACAAAAACCTCATTGTCATGCTACAAAATAAATATCAGATAAGACTATGTATCGATATTCTGCACGTTTTCTTTTGTTCAGTTTTATACAAGCTTATCATCGCCACCAGAGGCTGATGTACTGTCCATGTACGGGTGACGCATTTGTCAGTGTGTGTGTGTGTGTGTGTGTGTGTGTGTGTGTGTGTGTGTGTGAGTGTGTACATGAAGGCTTTCTGACTACGGGGTTTACTTTTCCCATTGAAAAAGTGCCAAATATGATTTTGAGCATGTAAAACGTGGGAACTGGGAATGGGGCTCGTGAAGCGGATGCAACGCCAACGTGAAATCATTGAAATGCACTAGGGAAAAGGCTCTTTATGTTTTGTCTCAGTTTGCAAATTAAAAAAAAAAAGAAAAGAAAATTGTTTCTTCAAGTGTTTGTTTGATGTGTCTGTGCATCCACGGCTGACGGTCTGATATAGCCATTAGAAGCCCCCTTTGCTTCATCTGTTGGACTGTCAAAATGGACATTAGGGTGATTTTTGCCCTCTTTAATCATTCCACCCGCAGATGACTTTTACTCGTCTGCTCAGTCACTCGTCACTCAGTTGATCATCTCAGAACATAGTGAGCCTGAGACTTGGGGACTATAATCATTTACAGAGTGTGGATTTGTCCATGATGTACAAGTCAATGTAATTCCAATATTAAAATGATGCCATGAAAATATCTTATTGTGCATTAAACAACGTCAACTTTGCTTTCCGTACCTTATCTGTGAATCTCTAGTGTCTGGGTGTAGGGGAAAATGAGCACTTTTTTCCCCTCATCTGAAATGCAACCAAACAAGTTTCAGACATTTTGCCTTGGAAGTTAATGTTTGTACAATCACACCAGATCACAGTTGGACATGAAATGCTTCGTTTACTTTGCTCTATTTATTGTTTTCATAGGAAACATCCAGGACAGCCAGCCGACCAAACGGGCTCGTTTCAACATGGGCATGTTGATAATCATCCATCTTTTCGGCTAGAAACTGATAAAAGTTGCTGTGTGTGTTTTTTGAGACCAGAGCAGGGAAATAATGGTGGCTTTGTGTAAAGATCACCCCTTCAAGCAAAATGGCCAGTAATGACAAATGTATATATTTTCCAACTGGCTGAAAGCATCAACATTTTTAGCAGAACATCCTCTGAAGGATGCATTTAAGCACAGGTGTAAAACTCAAGGCCCAGGGGCCAGATCCGGCCCGCCACATTATTTTATGTGGCACGTGAAAATCATGTGAAGACCAGAATGAGTCAAGCAAGGGTAGCTGAAAGCAAGAACAAAAATATACTTTTATCTTAAAAAATACTTTTACAGATAATATATTTGTATATGCAGTAAGAAAGATTCATATTTCTAAATTACTGTTTTGAAGAAAATGTTGAACTCATCCCTTGGCATTTAAACCATGAAAGCACAGTGGTACCTTGGCTTGGAATTGGAATGAGTTCGATCCTGCGACAAAACAAGGACAAACATTAAGTTGCCTTATTGGAGGTGGAGGGCGCCCACTGCGGACAGGAAGAAGCAACACGGACTCGACTGGTAAGTGCATATCACCTCTGTTTGATTTTTAACTGACCATAAATTCTAAAAAAATTACATTTCAACCTAATAATGTTTTTGAATAATGTGGTTGAAATTAAAACTGTTTTTTTATGCAATTAATCAGTTCATGAAGATAATCAAAAGATTAATCAACTAATAGTAATTTTTAGTCACTCTATTAACAATAATCAAACAGGCTCATATTCTTTATCCTCTGCAAAGAACAGCTGATATCACTGGACTTAATGAGGTGCCAAGACCAACTCCATATCTCTACGTCTATGTTATACTGCCCCCAAGTAGCCAAGGGGTGGATACCAGAAGAAACAGCACAATGTACATTGGATTGAAGCAAAAAAATGTATTTCTTTACATTCTACAAAGTATTGAATTATTCAATAACTTTAACTATGCGATTACTGTTTTAGAAAGAACAATACTACAGAATACTATTTTTTTGTAATTAAAAAACAACATATTACAAACAGTTTTGTAGTTTTTTTAAGAGGGGGTGCTTGAACAAAACAAATTAAACCTGTAACTCAAGGCTGTGGCACTGTTTGCCTCTCAGCACACGCTTACAGAACTGACGTGATATTGACGTCATATGCATTCCTTAATGGCCAAAAGAAGTGACCCTTCCGTTTGGAGTAGCAAGTTTGACTGTACATAATTACCGTCCTCGTTGTCATATGATGCAACTGCAGCTGTGACAGCATGTCACGTCATCTGAGTCAATGTGTGTGTGTGTGTGTGTGTGTGCGTGTGCGTGAGTCACCTTTTAGAGCCAGAAGGACCATTTTGGAACTTGAAGAGGTGTGTGTATATCAGCAGAAAATGGTCACGCACAAGTGCAGTTTTTAATTGGATGTCATGTCGAATGGACAAAGGTGGAAAGTCATGAACTACTAATACAGTACTTTATTTCTGTACTTTAATAGATTTTTAAAAAAGTTATTTCTTCTTAAGTATTTAACAGGGTTTTGCTTGTATTCCCTACATTTGAAAATATACCTTGACTTGACTTCATTACTTTATTCAATCTCGACAGATGACGACAAAACGCAAAAGAGGTCTAAGTGGAGAAGTGAACTCAACAGCAGTTGATTTTGAGAACTGATCGATTGCGATCACTGTAAAGCTTTAAGAACTGGAGTAATATGTTATGATCTGTTTGTTTTGTTCAGAACATGACACCTAACCCTTTTGAATGATCTGCAGCTGTTTGATGCTCTTCTGAGGGAGTCAAGTCAAAAGACCATTACAAAAATCAAGTCTGCTGACGATAAAAGTATGGATAAGCTTCCCTTGGGCTGCATGGAGCATGCAACCCTTCACTCTGAATGATTTATTTATTTTATTTTTTTTGGGCTGGTAAAAGACTGGAGAGGATTGAGTTGATTTGACTGGTGAAAGTGAGATCTACAGTACTGTATACAGCCAATTACAGTACCAATTGAATTGACTTCATTTTGTATGTGTCAACCGGTTCCCTAAATTAGTGTGTGTAACCCTTTATTGAGCCAAGGTAAAATTACACAGTAAGTAAAAACATAAACAAAAAAGTGGATACGCAGGTTAAATATGTATCTTCTGACATCTAGTGGAAGAGCACTTAATTGTTCTCCCTGGCAAAGATAGTTAAACGGTGATGTATTATTTTTTGTGAATTGACCATTTTTTTAACGAAGTGAAATTGGATCACTTCCCACGTCGTGCAGGTTGGGAAAAGGCCACCTTATATGCAGACTTAAGGATGTGATACAGTACTCAATTATGTTTTAAAGTTTGCACTCTTGAACTTTTACTTTTGAATCAGGACTTCTGCTTGTCTCGGAGAAGAGTGAGTAATTTTGCCACCTCTGAGGTTCAAGACAAATGCCTGCTTCCACTGTAGCCCCACCCTCTCGCCCACGGAACAATACCCGCACATGTCCATTCATTGTTCATGTCGTGAGGAGCTGGTGCCTCTTCCAGTTTGCAGTAAATATCATAATCTGAAATTAGTAAGTGGAGTTTGCACTGCAAACAGATTGGTCGCAGCCCTGTGTAATAAACAGTGTCTGACAGGAAGAGCTTCTCATGTAGGCCTGTATGGGGAATTCTATCTGAAGATGTATTATACATGTGGTGCACCTGTTCTGCATTGAAATCGCCGTAATTAAATGAAAAAAAAAAAAAAAAACGAAGCAGGAATGTCAAGTCAACTGTGCCTTACATGTGCACGTGCCCTCATTGGGACCAGCATCGTCGATTAATAGCCTTCTCTTAATTTAGCCAGGCTCAAAGCTCAGCTGTTGCACGGTTCCGAACAAGGAAAACAGGTGAATGCACTTCCGCCCCGTATTTCTCGATTGCCGCACTGCTATCCCAACCAGAATCACTCAAATAGTAAGACAGGAACTAAGTACTCTGTTTTCATTATCCCAACAAAGACACTTGACTCCAAAAGGAAGCGAATTTAACCCATTTAATCCCAAATTTTTCCCAGACATTGAAAAGTCAAAATCAGGTGTCATTGGAAGCCCTTTTAAGTAATCAGTAATAAAAAAATTTTAGAGCCCTGTAAATTAAATCATTGTTGTCCTTCACAAATGTGACCGGTGGGATTAAATTGCACAATGCACTACCTCACTTTACCCACAATAGCCACAAATGCCATTGTTTATGCTGTTTATATTGTTTATATCATCTATGCTGTTTATACTGTTCAGATGACATATTATGTATTTTTTATACAGGGTAGCTGCTATCTTTTCTTAGCTGTGTGTGTTTAATGCACAGCATGTTTGCATGCATATTTGCACTGAGGATTGAGAGGAAGAAATTTCATCTATGCTGCATGTCATACATAAAGCATAATTGACAATAAAGATGACCTTGACCCTTGGCCTAAATGGGCTAATGTACAGCTGCATTACAGCGATAATTATTCAAGTTTACAAAGGTAAAGATTGCCAACATAAACTGTGCATGCTATTTAGTTCAGATTTTATTGTGAAAAGTTGACTCCAAAATGGAATTCAACTTATTTTATTATAAACAAAAAAAATATTCAGGATTAAAAAAATTATTTTTTTAAAAAAATTATTATTATTAATTTTTTTTTTTTGTTGAACAAAGAAATCAATAGTCAAAAGTCTTTTTTCTAAATTCTTGTAGTTTCATATATGCAAATGATCTAAAAGGGCTTGTATTCACCAGACATTAAATTAAAATAGCGTTCGTTAATTACAGAATCAGAATCAGAACTGGCCAAGTATGTAGAACACACAAGGAATTTGCCTCCAGTAGGATAGGCTACACAAGTACAGGACTGCAATAACAAGCAACTACAATAAACATAGACATGACATGTAAGTATCCAAAGATCCATAATAATTGATGTTCTCCTGTTGCATTACGCATGAAATGCGTAAAATGTAAATGTAAAAATATCAAGGGTAAGGGTAAAGTGTGAGCCTTTATGGAGACTTCTTTCTTTCTTTCTTTCTTTCTTTCTTTCTTTCTTTCTTTCTTTCTTTCTTTCTTTCTTTCTTTCTTTCTTTCTTTCTTTCTGCTTACCTTCTTTTCTGATTGATATAAAAATGATTTAATCGATATAAACACATAACACGGGGTGGGACTAGATAAGTTCTTTACTTCCTCCTACTCCATTGAACATAATTATGCTGAATGATGACTGATTTCTCTTTCCTTTTACTATTTTATTTACCTTATTTTCTGACAAATTATTACTATATATGTTCTATGTTCTATGTTCAATAAACCAATAAACCAAAACCAATAAACCAATGAAATGTTCACAAAGTGTTTTTGTTTTTGTTTAAAGACACCCACGTGTATTTTTGTTCTTAAAATTGTTCACTAATGACAAATTGCCCGTACCAGTCTCGAAACGAGACAAATCTGAGGTGCATCTCAGTAATCATGCATACAATACGCTGTTGGTACCAAACGTGTTACACAGCAGTTCAGACAGATCAGCCAAATGGAACAGTGCCAGGGTAGAGGGGAAAAGTTCATGACCATAAAAGTTGAAAAGAGGAAGTAAATAGTAGGTTATAAACAGAACGTAGCGGCTGTGGGTTTTAAGATAACATAGTTCATGATTAAAGAAAAGATTAACAAAAAGAAAAAGGGGAAATATTCACAGTGAGATTCCATGTCGTCTAAATAAATCCCATGGACTAGCCAGGGCTGTGGAGTACATCAAATGATGATAAAGAGCTGCTATTTGCCATGCAGGATGTTTGCATAGTGACCGGGCGATTGCCATTATTTTCTTTTCTCACAACTTGGAGCTCAACATGGCAAATTCCCACTTGGCAGATAAATGCCGCCTGTTTACAGCCACTGACATAACAGAGACGGCTCAGCTGATTTGGTTTAGTTGTTAGCAACTGTGCTAATCTCAGTGACTCGGGCTGCTCCTGTCTCAGTGGAAAAATACAGCGGGGAAGTGGTGTATACCTTGAACCTTTGTCAGAGCCAAACACTTTTTCAAGTGCGGCCGCATGGTGTGGAGCGCAGCGTCTGGCAACGAGGCGGCTCAGGGAGAGGAACCGTCGCAGCTTTGATTCTCACTCTGGCTTCGCTCATGACTTTTTGTTTGTATAGAGAGCCTGCGGTGCATCCATCTGAGAGGAATACTGATCACTTTGTTGTTGCTGTAAGCAACTCCCAGGGGAGAGGGGCTTTGTGATGGAGGGGTAAGTACTCGGTCTATTTCCCTTGAATTCTACATCTTTGACTTTTAATTCTAGGACATGCTTTGGCTCTAGCGGTTGCCACGGCTTTCAGAGAAACACTTGTTGCTGGTGGGAACTTTCCATCGCTGGTAATCCGGCAAGCTCAAGTTTAACCAATAAATTAACACAAAGCCCCCCCGCGGTGCCAAATCGTAGTCAGCTGAGTAACATTGTCTTGAAAGCATACATCTGAGTTTCAAATATTTGTCCATCCTTATCTGAAGGAGAGCGACGGATGTTTGAGATCAGATTGCACCCCGTTTGTAATCAATCTCCTTTTGAATATGCCAAGTGAATTCCTGAAAGGAAGCAGCCGTGAAGCGGCCGGTCAGGGCAACGGTCTTGCAAAGAAGACTCAGCTGCTGGACCGCGGAAAGTGGGCAAACAAGTTGGAGTTCCTGCTGGCAGTGGCAGGGACCCTGGTGGGCTTGGGGAATCTCTGGAGGTTTCCCTATTTGTGCTACAAAAATGGGGGAGGTGAGCTCATTCTAATCGCGCTTTCTCATTTCCTGTTTCCTGCTTTACGTTGAACAAACGCAGTAAGTCATAACATCGATTTGAATGATAAGGGGAGGACGAGGTCAAGGGGAAGAACCAGACAATGAAGATGTAAGAAAATATGCTTAGACTTCTGTTTTCTTTCCCTTCCCCCTCCCACTCAGGGGCTTTTTTGGTTCCATACGTTCTGTTTCTTCTGGCGTGTGGTATCCCAATGTTCCTCCTGGAGACGGCCATGGGCCAGTACACATCTCAAGGATGCATTACATGCTGGAGGCACTTCTGCCCTTTGTTTGAAGGTTAGTATTGGAATACGTACTGAATTTTTAAACACAAATTTACATAATTGAACAGGTGTTCGATGCAGTCTGAAAGCAGTCCCCCTCATTTCTACAATTCCTGGAATGATACACACCACTTTTACTTATTGAATGAATAACCTTTAAGTGGAAATCACACATCGAAGTGGACGTAAGAAGTTGTGTGAAGAGACACTTGTGAAAAACAATTTTTTTTTGTTGCATTTTCCATTTTGGAGATCATTTACATTCTTAAAGCTTATTCAACATTCAAAATGATAAGAAAACCACAAAAAAAAAATGCACACTCAAAAATA
>CAAKHF010021580.1:18932-32747 GCA_901007745.1 Hippocampus kuda
ACCTGTACACCACCCCCCCTCAAAAAAAGTGCTTTAACCTGTACAAAAAGTGATGGCAGTTGGAATGGAGCTGAAACAAACAGCAAAACAAACAACTCCAAACCCTCCCCAGTCGTGGATTAAAAGTGTTCAGTGACCTGAGAACCGTTCAAAAAAATGCCCCAAACTCAAAGAGCTCTATTGTGCGCGAAAATGTCCTCGTATAACCACCACCTGCGCGTTCTCGCAGATGCACATCAAACCTGACGGACCCATGTGACTGACCACACCAGGTGCCATTCGCCCTGCTCATTTTAATACTGTAATTTGCTCCAGCTCCACCGGTGTCAAGTTCCCACGCATGTATATGTTGACCTCAAGCTTAAACAGCACAACAGACACATTCTGTCGCCCGCCAAGGAGAAATTTGACAGTCGTGTGTATGTCGCACCGAACCATCGGGCCAGATTCTGTACAAATAACCAGTGCACTTTACTTGTACAGCGAGCTGCTCGAAGCTGAAGCCCTTCGCAAAGATGAGACTGCATGCGAATGGTCAACATAAAAGGCAAACAGGAATACAAAGCGGTGGCCACACACCGGAAACCGGAGGTCACATCAGACTTAGCAAGTCGAGCAGAGATAAAATAGTTCCCTAAAATGAAATTCCCCTCTATTTACCTCACAAAGACAATGTCCTTTCATTATAAACAATTCTATTTCTGCACTCATTTCACAGTTTCTTTTTGATTTTGTTTTTAACATCATCATCATCATCATCAGACAAATTGGAATCGAAACTGATTCTTCATTTCGGTCCATTTTATCAGTGAAGCCTGTGACTTGATGACAATGAGACGATTAAACCTCACGTGCCTGACCTCCATTTTTCTACTATTAAACTATCAGGTTGTAGCACTTAGACCCAAGCAAATGGGAAACACAGTATCGGGTGTCACAGTCATTCAAGCTCACATTGCCTTGTCCTTGGGAGTTCGCTTTGAAGGGATATGCTGCATGTCCCTTCAGATATTTCACCTTCATGACTTCGTTGAAGGTTTACACGCTTCGCCCACAAGTTCAAATTAAGCCTCGGCAGAGTCCAGACCAGACATCAATTTGATTGACAGGTGATTCAGTTGGACAGGGGTTTTTGCGTTCAATTCCCCATACCCACACATACCAAGAAGCTATTCGGCTCAAAAGAGGGAAAGTACATTTCGAGCGGGGAAGCTAACACCCCACCAGATGTAGCTGTCGGCTCTCTTTTTCTTTCTTTCCAAAAAGGTATTTTATATTGAATACCTTACCATTGCCGATTCCGATATTTGGCGGAATAACATTCCGTAAAACAATTAAACTACCAATTTAGTTAAACATGGTATTCTCACAAAACCTTTTTATTTGGCCACTTAATGCTTACATCAATTATGATATAAATTACAGGAGGAACATTTTTGACTGCAGTATTACATTATATGTAAAAACAAACAAAAAAAAACAGATTGGCCAACAAATCTACAAATTTTTGCTGATTTTAAAATAGCTAATATCGGCCGATTCACTCGTAATGCAGGCAATCATCGAGATTTTACAGTCATTTTCATTGTGACTTCCTGCTGCTCCCTGTTCTTCAGCCTATATATTGAGATTCAGTGGGTAATTTTGGAGAAAAACATAAAACTCCCACAATATATATTAAGGATATCAAATACATACTCGTAATACCCTCTTTTGGATGACATATTTTGTGTACTGATGTGGCCCACCCTCCTCGCCCTACTTGCCCTATCATTACCAATGAAAATGATAAGAACATTGAACTTTGGCCTTTCATCTACTTTTTTTCATAATTGACCTTTATTACAGGTATGATTGAATGCCAAGGAACATGAGGGTCACACTGGAAATAAAAAGGATCATAAAACAATGAACAAAACATGATCCTAAAATCATAACATTATACGAGTAAATAAAAAGACACTATGTTTTGAAATTAGACTTTAGAGAAAGATTTGTGATATTCGTATGGCTGAAACAGTTTATGGAATAATATTGATAAAATTTTAAGTGCTTTTAACATTTTAATTGTCCTTACTACCGTATTTTACCCCTCTGAGAGTAGCACAGTTGCTATTGTTGGAAGTGGTGTGAAACGTTCTATAGTTTGGCCTGCTCTCAGGGAATGTAGACACCAGGAAGGGAGAGTCTTAAATGACAAGCCATTCATCCCCGTGATCACCACACACACAAAATTCCACACCACGGAATGTTAACTGTGAAGTGGTTCGTTAAATGTATCACTGCAATCTTAATAATTTTAAATCCATTGTCAAAAAGAGTATTTTGTACTTATGGTTGCTGATTTTGTAGATCAGTGATTTATTCGCTCGTACTCATTTGAGGTACTGTACATTGTGACCGTACTTCAAATTGGTCACTGTATTCATGAATAAAACCTAATTGTATGGAAACCGAGGGAATACTTCCAATAGCAAATCATGTCAATCTGAATAATCCATATTTTTAATTTTTTTTTGCAGAGCATAAAGAATATGTGCCATCATGGCTCACCTGTTTTCTGAGTTTGGTCATGCAAGCTGACCTGTGATTGATCGCAATCTGAGCACTGAGTCAATATGAAGTCATTTTCAGTTGACAGCAAGTGGCAAAATGTCCAGCTCCTGAGATAAATATGAAAGGGTGGATTTTGCTGTCGAATTCATTTCCCACAAACGCAACATGAATCAAAATGCCATGTTTCAACTGGGGAGCACATAGAAAATTTGGGGGTTGACTTCATTGCTTAAAACATTGCAAGACCGCCACATAGATGTCGCTGACTTTAGGTGAGAGCGGGCTAAACTGTGGACTGGTCATGCATATATCGGCACGTACAGACAAACAAGCACACACACACACACACACACACACACACACACACACACACACACACCGAAGGACAAGTTAGAGCAGGGGCAGGGAACTCCGGTTTCTCAAGAGCAAAATCCTGCCTGTTTCAGATCTCTCCCGACTCCATCACACCTGATTCAATCGATCATGATGGTTTCAAAATTCTACAGACCTTGCTGATGGGCTGATCATTTGAATCAGGTGTGTTGAAGTAGAGAGAGATCTAAAACAGGCAGGATATGGCTCTCGAGGGACCCGAGTTCCTTACCCCTGAGTTAGAGTCTTGAATGAACCACACATGCACATTTGTGGAATGTGGGAGGAAGCATGCAAAGTCCGTACAGGAAGGGCCAAAGCCAGATTCGAACCCCTGACCTCAGAACTGTGCTAAGCAGTCGGCCACCGTGCCTCTGTTTATGTTGCCTTTTAAATTCATATTTTTTTTTTTAACTTTCATTTACTGCATTTTTATTCTATAAATTTGCTATTGGAAAATACATTGCTTTTTTTTTTTTTTTTCCAAAAAAAGCATGTGCAGTTAATTCTCCATCGCACATGCCCAACTCAGTGCTAATGGCCTCAATTACGCATGGTTGGTTTTGCACTTTAAAATAGTACTGCTGGAAACTCTGAAAACAACTCCGGATTGAACACAACAGTCAGAACAAGACATGCTAACAAACGACAAGGGAGGAGAACGAGAGTGTCCCGCATTTACTTCTCAGCATGTGGCTGTTGGCCAGGAGACGGTGGGCAGCAAGAAAAGGTTACAGCTAAGTGACTGCCATTAAAAGTACAGGCATTCATTACAACCCTGTTTTGAACCTTAAGAAGAATATCCCTCATTGGCTTGATGCACACCACCAGAACGCTGCCTCTGCAGGGTGCAGTGGGACGGAGTGGAACGTTCAGTCCACCGAGGGGAAACAGCTTCACATTAGAAGGATGATCAGTTGCTTCTATCTTTCTCTCTAAGGATTCATTACCCGTGCTGGTTATGCAACCGCTTGTTGTTTGTGTACCTTTGTGTTTCAAGTGGGATGATGCAAAAGCTACAAAGCCAAATGTCACCGAAATTGGTGGGGCAGTATACCGTATCCCTGTTGTCATCGTAGGTAATAGGTGGGGCGCACACCCTAACCTGGTAAACCAGCCAATCTTTACTCATTTAAATATATCTTTCAATATTGAATTTTGGTTGAGAGGCACTGGTCTGGTGCAATGTTTCCCAGCCTCAATAGAACCGAGGTAAATATGTTACATTAGCAATAAATGAATATTATGGCGCACCCCAAGCAAAAATATCACAACAAGTAAGTATACTGGAATAATGATGACCTTGTCTCAGTTTACTCAGAAATGTACTTACCGGTACTTTTTGTTTTAAGCTGATTACAATATTCAGTCAAATAAAATTGCAAAAACTGATTAATCCGGTAGTGCAGCAATCGAGGTGCTGAAGGCATCGGGTGAACTAATTCATGTTTAATTTGTACAGTAAGACAGGGTTTAGTAACAAAAAAAAATGCTGCAATATCCGAAGATTTGTACTTATTACATATGACCATTTCAAATTTTGGAAGTTTTTTTTTTTTTTGGAAGAATCGTGCAAGTCGCATGAGATTTGCTTTCACGGGTCACATCAATAACGTGGCGGGACAGACCTGGCTCCTGGGACTGAGTTGACACCTGGGAGCTAGTGGTTAGCACATCTGCAATAATATTTATTGCTGGGCAAAGTTGAAGTGGTGGATGGATTTAGTGGGCCTCATGGCCTTATAAAAAGAGTTGATCCACTTTTTCATTGTTTGAAATTCACAAGGGAAGTTTATCACACAATAGTGGGCAAAAAGGAAGCGAGTGGTCTTGGCTGCGCTTTAGTCGATACATATTTTTTCTATTCTTAACAAGCCGACGACGTGCAAGTCTGTCAACACTCCTTTGACTTTTCCATCTGCGGCATGCTGCCCAAGTTCATTCCTTCCAACTGAACACATCAAAGTTTTAATAGGCTATTAATACCTGACAAGATTATGGAAATAACTAAACTAGCTGAGCCTTGTTTTTAGAAGACGTTCACCCTCATAAATAGTGAGCTTGTTGGAAGCTGGTTTCAGCTTGTGACATGTGATTCTGGCAGGTTATTTACAGCGCCGGGATGATGTATGATGGATAGCTGCCAAACAGCACATTGTCCGTGCTCGCGCTGCCAAAGAAACATGCCACTCGGCTATCAGTCGGGGCTTTCTAACTGCAATACATGCAGTCAAGCAGGAAGGAATGAGGATATCTCGGGAAGTCCGTACAGTGGTACCTCTACTTACGAACGTCTCTTCATTCGAAATTGTCAAGTTACGAAACGCCTCAACAGGATCTAATTTTGCCTTTGTTACGAAAGAAATGTCAAGATACGAAATGTAAAAATAGAAGTCTGTTCTGCTATTCGCAGCTCCGAGGTTCATGAACGCAACATACTTATAGCTGCTCTGCCATTGGCTATTATCGAGCATCATCCTGGCATCCCATTGGCTAAGAGGGACTTCTATGTGTCTTTGTGTGTACTGTTATGTACTGTAGATTGATGTTAAGTGTCAACGCAGCGTCCTTGTCATTTGCCTAGGAGGTGTTTCGAAGGTTTTACGGAAATGCGAATCACCCAGAAAAAGTGTTCACCGGTCGAGCGATCACTCACTATGCTGATGTTTGCCTTGGACATTTTTGAGGGATTGTTAGAAGCAGATAAAAGCAAACGTCCTTGGATGAGTTCTTTACAAAACGCCAGGCAAAAACCACTTCTGAGAGAGAACATGGACTAAAGAGGGCAAAAAAAGACGAGGACGCAGTTAAAAGTTAAATGACCATCATTTTTATTCTTGAAACTATTCTTTGTGTTTTACATTATGCACAACTCTCATTTATCATGCAATGATCTAATTCTAACATTTTATACTTTATGAAACATTTTTGTCTAAATTTGGGGGGCTTGGAACGAATTAGGGAATTTACATGGAAAACGCGTCTCTACTTACAAAATTTTCTACTTAAGAAATTTTTTCTAAAATCAATTAATTTCTTAAGTAGAGGTACCACCGTAATAGATTTGAGAAACACATTATTTTAGTATTTCTCTGAGGTTTGTTGGCAACTACTGCATCGAACATAGAGAACAAGGTGGTCCATTCAACTGATGGCCAAATGAAACCACATTCCTCTGACATTTTGACGTGGTATCTTTTTCTGGAGAGTACCATCTCATGAGCCAGGAAGATCCTGAACATCCTGAGCCTTGTGGTATTCATTTAATATGGGCATGTGAGATGAGAGATCGGCATACAACGAGTCACCTTGTCTCCCCAGGGATCGGTTATGCAACCCAGGTAGTGATTGCCTACGCTGCCGTGTCGTACATTGTCATCCAGGCCTGGGCTTTCTTCTATCTCTTCTCGTCCTTCAGTGCTGAGGTTCCGTGGGCCAGCTGCAGAAATCTCTGGAACACAGGTAAACCGCGCATCTCCTCACATGCAGGCTATGTGAAGAAGTAGTATAGTGCTGCTCATATCAAATACTGTCTCTAATATTTTGTACTTTGGCCAACTAAGTCTATTATATTGTTGCAACATTTATCTGATTCTTTCCTTAGATAATTGTGTTGAATTTGACAAAAAGAATGTGTCATCCAATTGGACAGCAGCTGCGAATGCGACAACTCCTGCAACGGAATTCTGGGAGTAAGTACATTTTGAAATATGTATTAGTCATTTGGGCCACAAAAATGTCATTACCTGAAGCAAAAGTTAAGCAATTCAAATTTCCCCCGCACAACACAACACAAATAATGCAAAACAAGAATGACACATTTCCCTTTCACATTTAGAAAGGGGATTCTAGCATCCCATTAAGAATAACGTTTGAAAAGTTATTTATTAACTAGCAAGCAAAACGTGAAACCCCATTGATAGCGTGAGGACTAGATGAAAGTGGACCAAGAATCGACCCTTGCGGAACTCTGCATGCTGAGAGACTCATTAACTGCTACAATTTAATGCAGAATACTTAATGAATGTCACATTTGCAATGTCATGATACTCTATACAGAGATAGTACATCGGTGTAGTTCATAAAGTTTCAGTAGTCATTTTTAACACACCTGATTCAATTAGATTTATTATCGATTATTGCGGTTTCAACATCTTTGGGAAAGACTATTTGAAATACAAGTGGTTCTTTGTTTCTGACTGAAAAATGAGCATCCTCTCATGACTCTAAATCTGCCAAATCCTTTTGTCCGAGAAGCAATCTTACATTGAGCAAGGCCAAGTGTGGTGTGCCAGCGGCTGATTGAGAGATCAGTGTCCATAATGTAGAATCATGAACACAAGGAGAAGCTTATTGTCGAGGGGAGTATGGAAACTTTTTTTGGCTGCTTCATTTCAAAAGAATCTCCCTCGTGAATGTAAACTCGCCTCCCACCTGTGCATTCACTGCTGGACAACAAAATACTACACGCTTGTGCAAATAGCTACTCGGGGTCAGGAAAGGTTTTGCAAAGTTGTTTGTGTTGGACATTGCAACACACCAAGTCAACTTGTTGTTATGGCAAACATAACAGGACATCTTAATGAAAATAATTAAGTTAGAATCACTCATGAAAAAAAACAACTCAAAGATTAATTTTTGTAGTCCTAACGCAGTTGTTATGAGTTCAATAAAAAAATTGCTATATTTTAAGTAGGCATACTGGTAATATGATTCCAATAAGTTGAGTTTACTTTGGACTGACGATACAAAAAATGTTGTTGTTGTTTTTTTTTTGTCAAATTAAATATTCTTTGAATACTTATTTACTTAATGCTTACAACATTTTCTTTACAATACGCTCCATACGCCTCCACTCATCTAAACACGACATTATGATTAATATTGTGTTTGCCGAATACGACTTAAGCAGCAAAATCCAATCGTTTTCCGCCATCTCATAGGGTGGCCATTTTGGCACTATCTGTCAGCTGAAAATGACATCACAGTTGCTCGGGGTTCAGGTAACGACCAATCACGGCTCACCTGTTTTCTAAAGCTGAGCCATGATTGGTTGTTGATGGTTATTTGCTCAGGACAATACCTTTTATCAGTTTGAACATGAAAAATAGTGTGTAGTGCAATGTATTCAAACAAATATATGTTGAACATGATTTGCAAAACATTGTACAGTATTCTGTTTTTATTTATGATTAAAAAAACGTCCCGACTTCATTGGAGTTGGGTTTGTACTACCACTAATATGAATCCTTATTGCACGATAAGAACTGTCCTTGTGCACCCTCAAAACTGAAACATTTGTAACAATCAGATTTAATCCTGCAAAAACCCACAAGTGTAAGTGTAGCAAAGCTGCATTTCAGAATACTTTTGGGTCTAACTAGCAACAACATTCAGAAATTGCTCATGGGTACACTGACACAAATTACTTTGTTTAGAAGTCAGTTGAGCAGTGGGAAACGAATCATCTATCTTCCTGTCAACACTTCAGTAGCTAGCATACATGTGCTGAGCGGAATGTGAGACAAGGTCAAAATGTCATTGGGGAGCTTGTGATACAGGTGACATTCAGTGAGCGTGACGTTGCCCATCATCATATATATTATGACTACGGATAGGCATTTGAGTACATTTCCTCCATTGGCGATGTGGAAAATCAGTTTGGCACAGTGGAAGATCTGCCCGTGCGGATTATGTAGTCGGCTGCACATCTGATGTGGGCAGTTGGAGATCGCCTTTCAACCCCGATCGTGCGTGCGTCCCTGTGTGACATGTCATGAATGATCTTGTTATAACTGTAAATGTGGTATTTCCCGAAATATACAGTATCTCTCTCCAATAAAAGACTCATCAATAGGGAGCTTGATATATTTTAAAGTACAATAAATCAATTTGGTTGGTTTTGATGCACTTCAGTGTCTTTTAAATCAAATATTTGTTAAGCCAGGTGGCGCGCTGGTCGACTAGTTTGCATGTCGGCTTCGCAGTGCAGAGGTGCAGGGTTCGATTCCGGCTCCGAGTTTGCATGTTCTCCCCTTGCCTGTGTGGATTTTCTCCGGGTACTCCAGTTTCCGCCCACATTCCAAAAACATGGTTGGCAGGTTAATGGGACACTCTAAATTGTCCCATGTTGTGAGTGTACGTGTGGCTGGTTGTTCGTCTATGTGTGCCCTGCGATTGGCTGGGAACCGGTTCAGGGTGTCCCCCGCCTACTGCCCGAAGATAGCTGGGATAGGCTCCAGCACCCCCCGGAACCCTTGTGAGGATAAGCGGATTCGAAAAGTCTGCGGAACGATCATTTAAAAGAGAAGTCATGACACCAAATATTTTTTTTCCTGGATCATTAAGAATTTCAAATTTCCTGGCCTGAAGTAACATTAACAATGAGGTGTTTGTTTTGTTTCACTGTTGTTTACAGGTTGGCTGCAGTGCTCCACTCTCATGTTGTTGTCCTGAACATAGTACTTCTTTCCCAAGCTGTTTTAACCCTTCTGCGTTGACTTTTTTTAACGACACATCGGAAAAAAGGCTCCATTATGGAATGATGGCTTTAAAGTGTAATATCAAAGTCATTTCTGAATTCTTTTTTTTTTCTTGCGACCACTCAAAATGTTCAGTGGCGTCAGACCTATCCATACATATATAGTTTCTATTTACTTATTTAGGTTGGTGCCCTCTATGGACATTAAAGCAATAAAAAGCAGGATTGTGCTATGGGTATAAGTAACTATCATCTGCATATCAGTAAAAAACAAAAACGTTGAATTTGGAATATTCAATATGGACAAGTTAGCGCCTTCAACATGTTAATAAATCATGACATCATTTTTGTTTGTTCGTCAATAGTCCTATTTTGGGATGTTTTGGTCCAGAAGGGTTTGAAAAAGGCGTAATTGTCTGAACTGAAATTACCGAAAGTCTTAACTCTTGAGTTAGGTGCAGAACATGACATGTCACATGTTTGACCACGTCGGCTTGTGATGTTTTTGTTTCAAGGAGACGAGTTCTGGGTATATCCAATGGGATAGAAGAGATTGGCAGCCTTAGGTGGGAGCTAGCCTTGTGTCTCTTGTTAGCTTGGATTCTGTGCTACTTCTGTGTTTGGAAAGGAGTGAGATCCACTGGAAAGGTAACACTCTTTACTTTTGTAAATACTGTACATGCACGCATATGCGTTTCAGAAGAAGCCATGTGATTACAGTCAGATCAGGAAGCTGACGAAAAGGTTACAGCAGAGGTAATCCTCCAACATTGGGATGCAATCAACTGTGGCCTAGTTACGCTCTGTTGGGAAAAAAATGGATTATTACTTTGCGAGTGTTTGCCTTGAGCACAGTTTAGCCCTGATCCTTTTTTTATTAGATACAACTATTCAAACCTATTTTACGAGTATTAACCCTCACGTGTCTCTTGTTGACAGGTAGTTTACTTTACAGCCACTTTCCCTTATGTAATGTTGGTTGTTCTGTTGGCTCGTGGACTCACTTTACCCGGCGCCATGGACGGCATCATTTTCTACCTCTATCCTGACCCGACAAGGTTGGTGGACCCTCAAGTAAGTAATAAAGTGCCAGGCGAAAATAAATAAATACCTAAATCAACCAAGTACCATGATGGGATGCCGAAACAGCTGCATAGGCTAAATCTTGTGTATCATCTTAAATTCACATTTTATTTTTCATTTTTGTTCATCAATGTAAAGTTCATATTTCATTTTCTGACCTTTGCACCCAGGTTTGGATGGATGCGGGAGCACAAGTCCTCTTCTCTTTTGGGATTTGTCAGGGAAGTTTGACAGCTCTTGGCAGTTACAACGAGTTTAATAATAACTGTTATAAGTGAGTTCTCTTCCCTGTTTGTTTCCTGTCTCGGGTCACCACTTTCTGTCTGTTTAGCCTTTTCTGCTTCAACAATATTTTTATTCCTAGCACATGAAGGTCTACGCTCCGAGTTGTTTATAAAAAGAACGGATGTGACTTTTCAAGGTCATTGCTCTCCAAAATCCAACTGCTCAGGATATTGTTGAAATGGCTTCTTTCTCCCTTCGAAACCCACAGTTGAGAAACTTGTTGAGGACGTTTTTGAGTTGATCAACAATTGACTTTTATGCTGTGTATGAAATTTATGAAGAAGCTTCATCACTCTCAACAAGAGAATGCCATTTTTTTCCACCCTTATACTGTTCCCACCCAACTTCACACAGTCGAGTCTGCTGTCTGGTGGTGACAGATCTGTACTACAACAAACAGCTTCTGATTGAGGAAGAGAGAGAGAGAGAGGAGAGAGAGAGAGAGAGAGAGAGAAAGAGAGAGAGAAAACACAAGTAGATAGCCAGCTAGCTATCTATCTAGATAGAGAGATAAAATGATGCACAGTGTGTTGTCAAGTACCTGTAAGTTGGTTGTCTAATAATTATTTCATTTTTTCCCCTTAGGGACACATTTGTTCTATGTTTGGTGAATGGTGGCTCAAGCTTTGTGGCGGGCTTTGCCATCTTTTCAGTTTTGGGATTCATGTCCTACGAACAAGGATTGCCAATATCCGAAGTGGCCGCTTCTGGTAAGAATCCAAGTATAACTCCTGATTATTTCTCACTTATACAGAGCATGTGCTCGATGATAACAGTGCCAAATATTTCTCAAGTTTTTTAGTCAACACCAGTGCTCACATTTTGAATCATCTTATGAAGACGGACACTGAGTCAAGTTCTTGAAATGGTTCTGTGGATATTGAGACCTTGCTTGGGTTACACCTGCATGAGTGTTTTTTATTGTTGTTGTTTTTAATATTGACTACTATGTGTCTAAATGCAGGACCTGGACTGGCTTTTATAGCATATCCAAGGGCCGTAGCAATGATGCCTTTACCTCAGTTGTGGGCCATATGCTTCTTTATCATGGTCATCCTGCTGGGAGCTGATACACAAGTGTGTTGAAAATGTGCTTCTGGAACTTCTGGTCACTTTCTGGTTTGTGTTAATGGATCTCTGCTCTGTTAGTTTGTGAGCTTGGAGTGCCTGATGACCTCCGTGACAGATATGTTTCCGACTGTTTTCCGGAGGGCTTATCGCCGAGAGCTGCTGCTGCTATGTCTCTGCTCCGTTTGCTTCTTCCTTGGTCTTCTTCTCGTCACTGAGGTGAGAGAATGGCTCTTTTCCTTATCGCGTTGTTTATGTGCTCAGTGTATTTAAGTTATCAAGTGATGGTACTGTGGACCACCGATTTTCTTTAATGACCGCAAATGTTTTGTCGTAATCTGTCGACGCTATCTTCTTCCAGGGGGGCCTATATTTCCTTCAGCTTTTCGACCATTATGTCTGTAGTGGCAACAACCTTCTCCTCCTTTCAGTGTGTCAGTCCATCGCAATTGGATGGATATATGGTAAGTTCTTGTGGCTGTCAGTCATTGTACATTTTCAAATATCCTTACCTCCTCCTGCCTCGCTACTCTGGCGATATGTGATGATAAAATGAGCCCCTACATGGAGTATCATGTTCACTTACTGTATATAAACACTTCCGGAAACACCGTGCCATGTGACGTAGCTTTGTTGGTGCACGTCACTCGATGTCGCGCTTTGTGCGCATGCGTGTCACATCACAGAAGTGTTCCATTCACATTAGAAGTCGCAATTGATATCTCAAACTGGAGCAAAAGATATCTCCAATTCAGTTGCACCTCTGTCGCCGATTTGTAGATATCTGGAGCGAGAAAACCTGCACACATGAATGACAAAAGCGGCATTATTTCTCCATGGTGAAATGATGTTGCAGATACCTGTTGTTCAGTTTGAACTAGGCAGACATGAATTGAAGACATCATTCTTTGTTGAATGGGCCCCAAAATAAAATGAATCAATCAAATAAATCAATCCATTTATTAGCCGAACCACTTCTCCTCACGAGGGTCGCGGGTGTATTTCAGCCGACTGTTTTCGGGCAATAGGCAGGGCTACATCCTGAACTGATGAACACAAAGACGAACAGCCATTCACGCTCACAATCACACCCGGGTATAGATTCAGAGTGTTCAAATAATGTACCATGCCTGTTTTTGGAACGTGGGAGGAAATCAGAGTACCTGGAGAAAGCCCACACAGGCAAGGGGAGAACATGCAAACTCCACACAGGAAGGCTAGAGCCTGGATCTGAACACTGGCCCTGTGTACTGTGAGACGGATGTGTTAACCGTGCCGCACGTTACATACATCCGGAATAAAAATGTAAATTAATTTTAAAAAAATTGTCACAATGTAATTAAAACGAATCAGAAAGACTGTCGATACCTACAACGTTACAACGTTAGCCATTAAATGTTGACGCGTCTTGCCATAGCGCAAACATTTTTAATCCAGCACATTTATGAGGTACAGTTCAGTTATATGAAGTTTCAGATTGAATACATTTGCATTTAATCTTGTGTAGCAGTTTTCCAACATTTATTTCACAGTTTTCATACATTTATTTAGGTCTAACTTCTGTGTCCACATTTTAAGTGAGTCATATTTTAAATAGTGTTTTATTTTCCGCAGTGTTAAGTGCAGTGTTAATGTTCAAACTGTGCATTATGTTACATTGGTTTACAGTAGTGCTAAATATATCGCCGAGGAATACAACCTCTGCCTCGTTTTTGAGGAGTATTTTGTTTCTCTATATTTATGTTAGTCATAGTGTTGGTGGTACTTGGAGATCTACCTATTTTTCAAAAACCTTTTTTCAAGGCTATACTTGTAAATTTTGATAACAATTTGTTTAGGGCAATGAATATACCAGGCAAGTTTGCTATGACTCTCTCATTGGAAATACAGGCAGTATTGGTATGAGCTGTTACTTTTGGCAATGACTGTGTGTGCACAAACACAAAGAAAAAAAAAAAAGAAAAAAAAGG